>ML661332.1:7579861-7718781 GCA_007570785.1 Antilocapra americana
GTGTGTGTGTGTGTGTGTGTGTGTGTGTGTGTGTGTGTGTGTGTGTGTACACTTACACAGTTTTCTTCATCCATTCGTCTATTGATGAACACTAAGGTTGGTTCCATATCTTGTAAATAATGCTGCTATGAACATTGAAGTGCATATATCTTTTTGAATTAGTGTTTCCATTTTTTTTGGATATATATCCAGGAGTGGAGTTGTTGGGTCACATGGTAGTTCTAGTTTTAGTTTTTTTGAGAACACCTCATACTGTTTTTCACAGTGGCTGCACCAATTTACATTCCGGCCAATAGTTTACAGAGTGCCCTGTTCTCCATATTCTCACCAGTATTTCTTAATTGCATTATTTTTGATGTCACCATTCTGATAGGTATAAGGTGATATCTCATTGTGGTTTTAATTTGCATTTCTCTGATGATTAATGATGTTGAGCATCTTTTCATGTGCCTGGTGGTCATCTGAATTTCCTCTTTGGAAAAATGTCTATTCAGGTCTTCTACTCATTTTTAAATCAAGTCTCTCTCTCTCTTTTTTTTTTTTTGATGTTGAGTTACATGAGTTATTTATATATTTTGGATATTAACCCCTTATCAGTCATATCATTTGCAAATATTTTCTCCTGTTCAGTAGTTTGTGTTTCTAGCTCCTATCATGGAATTCTCTATTTCTCCCTTCAATTCTGTCAGGCTTTGTCCTTGTATTTTGGAACTCCATTGTTAGATGTTCATTATTATATCATTTGATGAACTGATCCTTTCATCATTACAAAATATCTCTGCCTTTAGTATATTTTTTCATCTTAAAGTCCATTTTATCTAATGTTGGTGTAGACACTCTACTTCTCTTATGGTTATGGTTTACATGGTGTATAATTTTTTCATTCTTTTGCTTTCAACCTATTTGTGTCTATGGATTTAAAATATCTGTTGTAAGGAGTGTAAAATTGAATCTCGTCTTTTTTTTTTTTAAATCTGGTCCAATAGTCATCCACTTTTAATCTGCTTGTTTAAGTTATTCATATTTAGTATAATTATTGATACAGCTGGATTTCTCACAAAATTTTCTTTTCTATATGTTTCATGTCTTCTTTTGTTTTTGTTGTGCTTCTTCCTTTACTGTCTTCTTTTGTGCTAAATACTTTCTAATGTGCTTTTTAATACCTTTGCTCTTGTTACTTTATTACATTTTTAAGTTATTAATCTCAGTTTTATTACAATATGTGATTTATCACAATATACTTCAGATTAATACTAACTCAATTCTACTAAATTATCAAAATTATGCTCTAATACAGCTCAATTCCCTCCTTTACCCTTTGTGCTATTATTGTCACATACTATATCTCTATATGTTATAAACCCAATAGTAGTGTTATAATTATTGCTTTATATATACAATATATAACAACAATCTTATGTGTTGTTAAAAATTTAAGACAAGAAAGGAAAAAATATATTTATAGAATTTTTTATATTAACCCACATCTTTATCATTTCTGGTACTTTTTTCATTTTCTTCTATGAATTCAAGTTACCATCTAGTGTCCTTTCCTTTCTCCAGTATAACTTTTTTCTCTACCTTAAAAAAAAATTATTTATTTATCTGGCTGTGTTGAGTCTTAGTTGTGGCACACAGAATCTTTGTGTGTCCTTCAGGATCTTTCCTTGTGTTATTCAGGCTTAGCTACCCCTTGGCATGTGGGATCTTAGTTCCCAGACCAGGGGTCGAAACTGCATTCCCTTCATTGCAAGGTGATTCTTAACCACTGGACCACCAGGGAAGTCTCTCTATTCTCTCTTTCTGTTATTAACCTGACAATTGTTTTTTAACTTGATTAAGAGAATAAAAGTGAAAAATATGCTTGTAGTGTCTTTGTATTTAATTTACTTCTACAGTTGCCTTTCTTAGTGCTATTTCTTCATATGGATTCAAGTTCCTGTCGTGTCCTTTCCTTTTACCCCAAAGATGTCCTTTAGTAGTATTATTTTTGGCTGCACTGGGTCTGTGTTACTGCATGTGGGCTTTCTCTAGTTGTGGCAAGTGGGGGGTTAATTTTCATGGTGGTATTCGAGCTTCTCACTGTGGTGGCTTCTCTTATTGCAGAGCACAGGCTTTAGGGCACGGTGAGGGGTTTGGTGAGGGGTTTGGTGGCGGGTAATTGCTCCATGTCATGTGGGATCTTCCCAGATCAGGGATCGAACCTGTGTTCCTTGCATTGCAAGGTGGTTCCTTAACCACTGGATCACCAGAGAAGTCCACATTTAGTTTTTTTTTCCTAAGGCAGGCCGTAAGTGACAAATTCTCATGCTTTGTTTTCTGGGATTGTCTTTATTCCATCTTCGTTTTTGAAAGATGTTTTATTGGACAGAGACTTCTTGATTGACAGTATTTTTTTCTTTCAGTACTTGAATATGCCAGTTCACTCCTGGCTTCTCTTGTTTCTGATACAAAATTACCTGTTAACTTTACTGTGGTTGGGCTTCCCTTGTAGCTCAGCTGGTAAAGAATCCACCTGCAATGCGGGAGACCTGGGTTCGATCTCTGGGTTGGGAAGATCCCCTGGAGAAGGGAAATGCTACCCACTGCAGTATTCTGGCCTGGAGCATTCCATGGACTGTATACTCCATGAGGTCTCAAAGAGTCGGACACGACTGAGCACCTTTCTCTTCTCCTTTACTGTGGTTCCCTCGCATGAGGTATCATTTTCCTCTTGCTGTTTTCAAGATTTTCTCTGTGTCTTTCAACAGTTTTACTATGATGTCTACTGGGGCTTTGTTTAGAAGTGTAAATTAATGTTTTTCATCAAAATAGTGTGGATTTTTGGACCATTATTTCTTCAAATTTTTTTTTGCCTAATTCTCTCCTCTTCTTCTTGAACTCCCAGTAAGTGTATAGTGTGTTCAGTGTTATACCAGTACTCGAGCCTCTGTTCACTTTTTTCATTCCTCTTTTCTTTCCATTCTTTAAATCAAATAATCTCAATTGATCTGTCTTTAAGTTTGCTGATTCTTTATTCTTCCTGCTCAAAGATGCTACTGAACCTCTCTAGTGGTTTTTTTTTTTAAAAGATACTCTTTATTTTATTTTTGGCTCTGATGTGTCTTTGCTGCTGCATGTGGGCTTTCTCTAGTTGCAGTGAGTGGGGGTTATTTTTTGCTGCAGTGCTCAGGCTTCTCATTGCAGTGCCTTCTCTAGGCGTAGGGCACAGGCTCTGGAAAACAGTGGGCTCAGTAGTTTGCAGCTCATGGGCTTAACAGCTCCACGGCATGTGGAATCTTCCTGGACCAGGAATTGAACCTGTGTCCCCTGCAGTGGCAGGTAGATTCTTCACCACTGGGCCACCAGGGAAGTTCTTCCAGTGAATTTTTAATTTCAGTTATTTTACTTTTCAGTTCCAGAATTTCCATTAGATTGCACACACACATACACCAATTTCTGTTTCTCTACTGATATCCTCTATTTGATGAGTCACTTGTTTTTCCTTTAATTCTTTACACATAGTTTCTTTTAGTTCTCTATAATAATTGCTTCAAAGTCTTTGGCTGATAAGTGCAGCACGTGGGCCACCACAGAGACAGTTCCTGTCAACCACTTATCTCCCAGTGAGTGGATCACATTTTCCTGTTTCCTTGCATGCCTTGTAATTTTTTGTTGCAAACTTGACATTTAAAAAATTTATTTGAAAACTGGACATTTTAACCAACGTGTTGTAGCAACCCTGAATTCTGACTCTTCATGATCATGATCAGGGTCATTGTTGAGTTTTGTGTTTGTTGTTTGTGGATTGACTTGCCAAGACTAATTCTATGGAATCTGTCTTCCTCACAGTGTGAGGCTGCTGGTGTCTCTGCTCAGTTTATTTTTAAAATTCTGCCTTTTATTTTTAAGCCTGGCTTCCTAGGAATTGCCCCAGGTCAGCAAAGCTTAGAGTTCTGCCAATGACTGGTCAGAAATTGTGCTTAAATGCCTTGATCCAGTTAGGCTTGCATCCTCTGCCAATGCTTTTGTGTATGGGTTGGGGAACACATTCAAGATAGGCAATTTATGAGTCTGCCCCAGCTGTTACTCTCAGTGTGCTTAGCAAGGGATGAGTTGATAGCTGAGGCCCTCTCCAGTCTCTTCTTAGAGTGCACACAGCCTTCCATACCCCCAGAGATATATGGGAGCTTAGTTAGGCTCACTCTGGCTATCTTGTTCCTGGATATCCCTGTTAAGTGTTGTACTGTTCTGCTGATCTGTTACTTGCCCCAACTAGTATTATACCTCAGGCTAGCTGTAAATGTTGGCCTCATGCATATAATTTTACAGAAATACACATATACTGAGTATGTATTCATATCATATTTCCCGATAAGGGTGCACAAGGGAACAAGCCTGGCAACTGCTGAACTACTTTGGGGCATCTCTTGCTGGTCTGCCCAAGCTCATGAACTGGCATCCTTGGGGTGAGGGTTTGAGGGTATTTGAGAAGAGCTGTTGCAGCAACAGGATTCTCCAGAAGGCATCTCAGGAGCAAGTGGTGGTCATCTAAGGTGGGTGAACTTGACTCCTTAAGACAGCCTGCCCTGCCCAGCCTGGTTGAGGTTTTGCCCCCATAGAGATGCAGGCCTGGATGGGGAACCAGGTGCCCTCTACATTGGCCTCCAGTCCCCGGAGGCCTGCCAGGCACTCAAGAGGAAGATCCATAGTGGAGCCAAGAAATCGCTCAATTCCCTCGGGGCAGGACTGCCAGCAGAGGGGGAAGGGGTCATCCAGACAGCAGAAGCGGCTGTCTCCTGCCCTAGAAGCCCGGGCTGGAGGGGGCTGGGACATGTGGCCTCCTCGGTCCCCTTACTCACTTGAAGACAAGGAGTCTGAGAGCAGCCCCTCCCCCTGGGTACTGCCCCTGTCCTTGGGGTAGGCACGCAGAAAGGCCTGCGCCCCTGAGCTGAAGGTCAGTGTGGTCGGCAGGCAGTGTGGGTGGGGGGGTGGAGGGCAGAGGGGAAAGCTGGGCCGACAGTCACGTAGGCTGATGTCATTGGTCACTCCACCTCGCCGAGGTATCACTTTCCCCATGGCTGAGCCTGCAGCTGAGGTGGGGGGGGGGGGCAGTCACGTCCCATTCCTGGCACGGCTCTTAGGCCACTCACAGACTCGCTTCTGGGGCTGCTGAGGTCAGGGTGGCACTTGCCAGCACTGCCTAGACTCAGCTCAGCCCTGGAGGTGGGGCAGGGGAGCCTGGGGAGCGGGGAGTATGGCAGGAACAGGTGCCCGGAGCCGGGAGGGGCCAGGCTGCTGAGGTGATCCAGGGTACTGGGGTGAGGGGGGGCATTAGGTGGGTTTAACAGGTGAGAGCCCCATGATGCAGGAGCGATCAGTCTGAAGAGGGGAGGCAGCCCCTGCCCACAGGTAGCTCCCAGTCGGGAGGACAGCAGCGCCCTTGCCCTTAGGGAGTTTCCAGTGTGATGACAGAATGGTCCCTATTCTCAGGGAGCCCCCACCTGATGGAGGAGACACAGCCCCATCCGTGGAGACCACGGCTGTGTCTGAGCGGAGCACGGTGGTGGCTGGGATTGGAACTCATCCCCTGTTTCTGTCCCCAAGTGTGAGGCTCCCAGGTCATCCAGAGAAGGTCCTTTGGAAGATCCCTCGCCGGATATTGGGGGAACCCAGCAGGTGCCCCACGTGTGACTGCCGACAGGCGACAGGGAGGGGCTGCCATAGCCTAAGCGCAGACAGACAGCGGCGTCCCCGTGTCTGAGTGCGTCCTTGGGTCTGGGTCCAGCAGAGGGAGCTGGCAGCCAGCAGGAGCTGAGCAAGCCTGCCGTGACCCCAGAGATGGCCTTGAGGCACTCCCGCTGCCCACCCAGGGTGGGGCCTTCACCCTGTGGCTGGAGCGGAAGTGTCAGTAGCATACGTGGGGACCCAGGCCTCCTCAGCCCACCCCAACACCCAGGGATGCCCCACTGAGACCCCTCTGCAGAGTCCCCAGTCCACACTTCCAGCTGGACCTATGAAGTCCCTCCCACAGCCTCTGGGATTGGAGGAGGTGCAAGGGGTCAGAGCCCTGGGTGAGAGTTCTGCTCCCTCACTTATTAGTTCTGTGACACCGAGCAAGGTATATAATTTCTCTGAACCTCAGTTTCTTTATCTGTAAAATGGGCTGCTATAGAGGGAAAGAGCATGGGACGTGCCTGGCACACAGAAGGAGTCAGTTAGACAATTTCTCCTCATTGCATACTTTACTGCTTCTCACAGGGGGCATCTCCCTGAGCTGAGGCTGAAAGACTGGGCAGAAAGCCAGCTAAGGTCAGGTGCGCTAATGGAACAGGCTTCCTCTGGGATGAGATTTGAGCTGGGTTTGGGGAAATGCTTCATCTCAGTCGGTAACACAGACAATCAAACCGCAGCCAGAATGCGGAGCACTGAGAGGGCAAGGGGCACAGCCCCACTGATTCTTCACTTAGTACTCTGCATAGCAACTCTCCCATTCTTGTGTTCCTGGCTGCAGGTCAGCACCTGGTAGGATTTACTGAGCTCTTACCATCCCCCATCAGGGCTAAGGTCTCCTCAGGGTATATAACTCTCTAGGTGTTCCCCTCCTTTCCTGGTCAGCATTTTTACTGAGGACACACTATGCACCAGGCCCTCTTCTAGGCACTAGGGAAATAGTAGTAAGCAAAACTGACCAAGGTTCTTGACCTCATGGAGCTGGCATTCTAGTGGAAGGTGAAAACAGCAAAATGAGTGTATTAGAGCGTGGTGAGAAGGGATGAGGGATAGGATTAAGGGTGTCAGCAGGTGATGTAATTATAACAGAGAGGTGAGGAAGGCCCACTGAGAAGGCAACATTTGAGTAAAGACCTGAAAGAGGGAGCCATGTGCAAAATGAGGGGAAAGCAAAGCATTGCATTAGAGGGATCAGCATGTGCAAAGGCCCTAGGGTGGAAGCCAAGCTGGTTGATTGGAAGAAGAGCAAAGGGGGATGGAGTGGAATGAGTATGAAGGGGAGTAGTTGCAGAAGAGGTCAGAGGGGTAGGAAGGACCAGATCTTGTGGGGCTAGTGGGCCATTGTCAGGATCAGGTAAGAGAAAGGGGACTTCTTTTCCCTGATGGGCAATGAGACAGTAAGGAAATGCCACCTGCTTTAATGAAAGTGAGCCATGGATCCAAGATTGGCACTGGAAATATCCTCCTGACAGAGAGGGGCAGCTTGGCCCATAAGACTCTGACCTTTTGGGGTTCTCTCGCCAGATTCTGGTCCATCCCACATTGATCTTGGAGAGAAGGGTGAGGCTGCTCAAGGAAGTATCAAGAGCAACCCAAGGGCAGGAGTGTCCTGTCAATCCTGAATCCTTAACTTGGTACCTGAACTCATGAGAGGTGCCCAGCACAGCCAGGGTGAATGAAGAAAGGAGGGAGTGGATGAGTGATGGAGGAACACAGGCCCTGGCCCTTCATTCCCTACTGTAGCAGAGACAAGGCTGGAAGGTTTAAATGCTGCAGGGAATACGCTCAGAGAACCAGGCCTCTGAGATGGAGCGGCTGACGAAGCCTCATCTACTTCGTTTCCATGTGGAGTCTCCTCTGGCCTCTCTCTGCTGGCTCCTGGGTGGTGTTTCTGTGGCTGAACCACATCACACACCCCACCTCACCCTCCTCCCAACACACACATCTCAGGATCATGTGTCCCCCCAACCCTGCCTCCAAATCTCAGGACTGTCTCTTTTATCTCTGAGCCACATCAGAAAGTGTCACTCCCTGTGGGGAGCTCTCTGGGACCCCTACATGGGGCATTGGTCTTTCCAACCTTAACAGAATGTCCCCAACCTCCGGCAATGGTGGGGAGCAGCCTAGAACTGAGCAGTAATACTGACGACAACAATAATAGCTCCTCACATTCATCACGCTCTGGGCACCTGCTGACTGCCTCTGAAATGCGCCACCGCATCACCTCACTTAGCTCAGAGGCCTCCACACGCCAGTCAAGGGGGCTAGGGCTCCAAGAGGTCCACAA
The DNA here is from genome assembly GCA_007570785.1 of Antilocapra americana. Lineage (NCBI taxonomy): Eukaryota > Metazoa > Chordata > Mammalia > Artiodactyla > Antilocapridae > Antilocapra > Antilocapra americana. The sequence continues at coordinate 7,587,861 of ML661332.1, forward strand.
ATTTGACTGGAGGCACTTCCTGGGTGGGGGTGGAAGGCCTGCAGGGCTCCGGCCCGGAACGGCCCTACCTTCCACCATCCTGGAGCATCTGTGCAGAGGGGTTCGGTCCACGACCCACCATCTCCCAGCACACCCCAGTGGAGTATGTCAAACTGCTGCCCACACTTCAGAGAAGAGGCTGAGGTCCTGGAGTGAGGGGATGTGAGCTGGGAGAGCTGGGCTTGTGAGGCTGAGGGGCCCCCTGCCATCCCTGGTTCCTGGCTGAGCTGCGGGTCGAGTGGAGGTGGCTCTTGGGGCTCGGAGTTGAGTGCACCCAGGTTGTATGCTGCTTCTCAGGTCTGCAGGGCTTCCTGCTGCTCACTCTTCACTTCTGGGCCCCTGGGCCCCAGTGCAGAGAGGTGCTGCCAGCAAGGCCAGGCCCAGCCTCCATATCCTGGCTAAGCACGGGCCCCCTGCCTGCAGAAAACAGATCTGGGTGATGGGCACCAACAAACACATGAAAAGATTCTCAACAGCACTAATTATTAGAGAAATGCAAATCAAAATTACAATGAGGTACCATCTCATGTGGGCCAAAACAGCCATCATCCCAATATCTACAAACAACAAATGCTTTAGAGGATGCGGAGAAAAGGGAACCTTCCTACACTGTTGGTGGGAATGTAGCCTGATACAGCCACTATGGAAATTAGTACGGAGGGCCGTTAAAAAACTAAAAATAGAACTACCATATGACCCCCCAATCCCACCACTGGGCATATACCCAGAGAAAATCGTAGTGCAAAAAGACACATATGCCCTAGTGTTCACTGAGGCACTATTTACGATAGCCAAGACATGAAAACAACCTAAATGTCCATCAACAGAGGAAGGAACAAAGAAGATGTGATATATACATAATGGAATATTACTCAGCCATAAAAAGATAAGAAATTGGGTCATTTGCAGAGATGGATGAACCTAGAGAGTATCCTACAGAGTGAAATAAATCAGAAAGAGAAAAACAGGTATCATATATTAAGGCATATATGTGGAATCTAGAAAAATGGTATAGATGATCTTATTTGCAAAGAAGAAATAGAGACACAGATGTGGAGAACAAACACAAGGATACCAAGGGCGAAAGGAGGAGTGGAATGAATTTGGAGATTGAGGTTGACATACATACACTATTGACACAATGTATAAAATAGATAAGTAATAAGAACCCACTGCTTGGCCCAAGGAACTCTACTCAGTGCTCTGTGGCCACCTAAATGAGAAAGAAATCCAAAGGGATATATGTATACATATAACTGAATCAGTTTGCTGTACAGCAGAAACTAACACAACATTGTAAAGCAACTAAATACTCCAATAAAAAATTAAAAGAAAAGAGAGGGACTTTCTTGGTGGTCCAGTGGCTAAGACTGCATTCCCAAGGCAAGGGTCCTGGGTTTGATCCCTGGTCAGAGAACTGATCTCATATGCTGCAATTAAAGACCCTGCATGCTAGCACTAGGACCTGGTACAGCCAAACAAATGAATGAATAAATTAATTAAAAAAAAAAACAGATCTGGAGGACCCACAGAGTCTCCCAGAGCTCATGCTTCCTGCCCTGATAGAGGCGGCTGGGAGTGGGGACCTGTTCACCCCAGGCCTCAGCTCCCCTGTCTGGCTAGGGCCACCACCTCCCTGCCTGCCAATTCACAAAAGGTGAGAGGAGAAGGAGCCAGCAAGCTGCAACGTGTTCTGTAAATTCACCATTTCACATGGTTTCACCATTGTCCACACTGGGTGGCCTCTCTTCTGAACTTAATGCCCAGGAACCTTATCTCTCACAGGGCACAGCTCACTGTGCTCATTTCTGACCCCCGAGTAGAGACAAGCCCTGGGGGAAAGTCAGGACTCAGGTGGGAGTCCTCTCAGTGCAGGGCCTGGTACAGAGGAAGGTCCCCTCCTACTTCTTTCCCTTTCAGAGAACAGTGTACAGAAGCAGGGGAGGGGTGGGGAGGAGGGAGGGAGAGGGCGTGCTCAGGGTAACATAGGAAGAGCCTGGGCTGGTGTCTTGGTTCTGCTCAACCATTCCTAGCTGCTGTTTCCTTCCTTTTGAAGCTGCTCAGTGGTAAAGAGCCCACCTGCAATGCAGGACTCACAGGAGATGCAGGTTCAATCCCTGGGTCAGGAAGATCCCCTGGAGGAGGAAATGGTAACCCACTCCAGTATTCCTGCCTGGGAAATCCTTAATTGAGCACACCCAAAATGTTTGAGACTAGAAGTGCTGCCTTTGGGGACACATGCTCAGACTATCCCATCAGATAAAAGTTCTACGGGTCTCAGACCCAGAGCTGGTTGTATGGGAGTGCATGCTCCTGATGGAGGCTGTGACGCTGGCAGAGAGAAAACCTGCGAAGTGGCCAGCCCCACGGCCTCAACTCGTGTAACCACCTGATCACAAGCCATCATGGCAGCCAGTGGTGGCCAAGTCTTTGTGCATTTCCTCCAGGGCAGGAGCTGGGTTGTATTCCTTTGTGTTCCCAGTGTCTAGCACAAGGTCTGGCCCCAAAGATGCTCGTAAAACATGACTGTTGAATAAATTGGTCTGAGGTGAGTGGGGTCCTTGCTCAAGCGAGCAACAGCGGACATGACTCTGGCTTCTCACCGTGAATGCTTGCTCAGCAGTGAACCCAAGGAAAGTGGACCCATGGGTGGTAGGCATCCTGGACTCCAGGAGAGGAAGGACCCTGTGACTTTACATTCTAGGAGGCACTGAGAGGCAGGGCAGATGCGAGGTTGGAAGGTGGGGCCTCTCGCAAACCATCTTGGCCAGGTTTGTGTGGAGGGAGGGGGATGCATCTCAGATGGCACCTCTCAGGGGGTGGAGAGGGTGCTGAAACAAACTCTGTTTTGAAAGTCTGGTAAAATGAACTCTTGGCCAAATACTAGTGGATGGTTCATTGGCCAAATGTGTATAGGAGTGTATGTGTGTGAGATTGTGGTGTGTAGAGGAAAATGGATGGAGCAGGCCTCATAGCAATTCTACTGAAAAAGATCTGGAAGTTTGGTTGACCATAAATTCACTGAGAAATGCTTAGAAAAAAGCAACTGTTATCTGAGGTTATATTAATAGGAGCATAGGACCCAGGCTGAAGGAGGTGTATGTCCTCTTATACTCTGAGCTGGTCGGGCTGTACCTAGAATGTGGCACCTCTCTGAGAGAGCTTTGTTTGAGAAAAAGCACCTGGAGCCAGATCAGACCGGAGGGGACATCTTGGTTAAAGTGGAGGTAGGGTGGGTGCTAAAAACAGAGGGTCATTAATAGGCTGGCATGTGGAAGCAGGAGAGACCTGATTACCACATTTACTTCAAAGAATAAAACTTGCATCGATGGTTTGGGAGGTACAAGGAACTGAATTTTGGCCTCAGGAAGCCATTTCTAATTGTTAGAACTGAATTGTATTATAATAGTATAATTATGATATATAAATGTTGTACTATATAATTTAACAATATAATATAATAAGAAGTACTTTCTAATACTTAGTACAGGAATGAACTCTGCACCACTGGATGTATTCAGCTAGCCACTGGTGACACCTGTCTCGGATGTTGCAGAGGGCATTAGCAGAATCGCTAGGACTCATAATTTTGGACTCACAGCAAGTCATCTGAATCTCAGTCTAGGAATCTACTTTACTTATTTATTTTTATCCCAGATGCAGACAATTGAACTAATTACACTACCATTGTTGTTCTGTTCAAAGCCTCCTTAAATGTATTTTTCATTTTATTTTTCTCCTTCATCCAATCTCCACTCCCATTTCCCACCAGCCCCAATCCCTGCCTCCAGACCCTCATTCTATGTGCCTGATGGTGGTCTTGAAATATACATCTTTGTATACTGGGTCATGTTGTTTTCTGTATGTTTTATCATTTGCATAAATAGTGTTATGCTATAACTCTCCTCTATTTCTTTTTTTTTTTTTTTCATTCAACACTTCCATTAAGATCTGTGGGACTTCCCTGGTGGTCCAGTGGCTAACGCTATGCACTCCCAATGCAGGGGGCCCAGGTTCAGTTCCTGGTCAGAGAACTAGTTCCCACACGCCACAACTGAGAGTTTGCAAGCTGCAGCTATAAGATCTTGCAGGCTGCAGCTGAAAAGATCCCACATGCTGCAACAAAGATCAAAGACCTTGCATTGGCAAATAAGACCTGGCACAGCCAGGTAAGTAAACAAATATTTAAAGAAAGATCCATGTACATCTGGCCTGTTTCTGCCCACCATGTGGAAGGGAGACATAACATCTTACTTATCCACTCCCCCCTGGGATGGACCCTTAGGCTACCTCCAACTCTCCACCACCCTAGATTTTGCTGCCACAAGCACCCCGTACGTGTCCTCTTTTCGCCCTATATAATCATTATTCCAGGCTCTACACTCATTTGTGGAATTCTGGGATGTGGGGGTGTGTGCAGACTTAGTTTCATTAATACAGCCAGATAGGTGCTCTCAGGATGGATATATGATCTTATCCTCCAGCCCATAGGACTCAGGAGTTTTATCTTTCCATAGCAGGTATAATCTACCTTTCTACTTTGTGCCATTCAGTTGGATGTGGATAGGCATACTGTTGTTTGAAGCATCTCTCTGATGACTAATGAATTTGCCCATCTTTTCATATCCTCGGCCATTGTGTTCCCTCTTTCATGGCTTGCTTGTTCTTATTTTTTGGCTCATTTTTTTTTCTATTTGATTTCCTGTGTTTATTCTTGTTGATAAAAGAAGTTCTTTGACTATTTTAGATTCTAATCCCTGGCAGATCTCGAAGTTATGAGCCTCTTGCCCCAGTCTGCAAAGCTTCCATCTCAGGAGGTGCCCTAAATGATCAGCTGGGTTTGGGGATCCCCTGGGTAGATAGATACCATGCTCGAGATAATTTCTAATTCTGCCACTGCATGCTTTTAAGATTCTTGGGCTTTCTGAGACGTTTCCTTGCCACTTATGGGGAAAGCAGAGGCCTCAAGAGATGTGAGGGCAAGGGGATGTCATTGTCAGTGTGGATATGAAGCTGGAGCACCCGCTATATCTTGACCATCTCTAGCAGTACCTTGTGCTGTGAAGATGTTCAGATTCTCTTGGGGTTGATGCACAATTCATTTGGATAAAGGCTAGACTATCTCATTGTTCACAAGAGATCATCTATCTGCTGGAACTTTCTCAACTAGAGCAACTTACCTTTTTTGCCTCTGTGGAAGTTTTAAAATCGGACTGCAGAAACCAACAGAATGTTATAAAGCAATTATCCTCCAATTAAAAATAAATAAAGTTAAACAAACAAAAAAGATGAGCTAAAAAAAACTTGACTGCAAAATTTTCAACATTCCTCCCACTGAGTCGTGGGGGAAGGTCTGTGTTTTCTCTCCGTCGCACTGAATCTGAACTAGAATTTGGACTATTCTAAGTCACTTCTTTGTGCCCAGTAGAATTTACCAGAAGTGACGCTTGTGTGATTTGTGAGGCTAACATCAGAGAAGGCCCTGCATCCTCTGCCTAACTCTTTTGGGACACTCACTCTGGAGGAATTCAATTGTCATGTAAGGCATCCAACTACCCTGAAACTGCATGCTGGAGAGGCCATGCATAGGACTCTGGTCAACAGCGCTAGCCAGGCTCACAGCCAATGACCAGTGCCAACTGCCAGCCATGGGAGGGAACTGCTTTGGCTGTCCAGCCCTAGTTGACATCTGACAGCAACTGTAAGAGAGACCCTGAGTGAGAAGTGCCCCTCCTGAACTTCTGACTCACAAAATCACAAGACAAAAAAATTGTGGTTTATATCACTAAGTTCTGGGGATAATTTGTTAAACAGCAAGTATAACCACAACAATCTCCTGGAACATAGCAAGCATAGTTACTTTAAATCTTTACTGATAACTCTAATACATGTAGCCTTTCTGGATCTGTTTCTACTTATCGTTTCTGACTTTAAAAATTCTAAAAATTTTGTTATCTGACCCCTCGTGTATATGGGTATTTTCGATTATACATTAGGCATTACATTTACAGTCTTGTTTGTAAATAGAATCTGAGGTTCAGAATGATATTACCATCCTTCAGAAATGATTCACATTTGTGTCTGTCAGGTGCCTGGGGCACTAATAATACAGAATCACCTACTTCAATTTTAAGGGCTGAATGCTTGGAAACTGAACTGTCTTCTTCTGGCTTACCCGTAACTCCTAGGGCAGAGCTTTTTTGTGGTGCTTGCCTAAAGAGATAGGGTTCACTAAGTCTCACCTCTTGATAAGCCTGGAGCTCCAATCCATGTCCTCTTAGTTCCATAAGGCTGTCAAAAGAATTGTTTATCTTCTTGGACTTTGGGCTGATCTCCTCCCAATGGGCAAACACTCTTAGGGGAAAAATGGCCCTAAATGCCACTTTTACTTTTCTACGTCTCAGTTGTGGTCTGGAAATTCATTTCTGTCTTGTTAGCTTCCTAATGCCTTTAGGGAGATTTTAAAACCATTTTGTCCAGCTGTTCTGGTTGTTCTCAGTGGGAGCATTGGTCTAAATCACTTTGTCTTTATTAACTCTCATTTACTTAATTCTTTAAAGGTCAAAAACACAAAGAGATACGAAATTATGTTCTTTGAAAGTTCTTATAAAAACATATATATCACACTTTCTCAAATCTTCTTAAACAGAGATTGACCATAATCCAGTTTTCCACTGAAGACCCAGGGTTCTCATTGAAAACATTCTCTTTTGTAACTGAAACATAACGATGCCCCTAGAAAGTGGGGGATGTCATTTTCTTTGCCTTTACCCTGAATTCTGAATTATTGGGTCTCCTTTTTATTGTTTGTATATTCACTTGATACCTTTTACTGTTGATGAAAATATTCTTAACGGCTTTTCCCCCTATTCTGACTTTAAACCTTTGATACATACGTAAGCTAGATAACCAAGCATACAAGACTAGTGTGTAAGGTAAGAGCAGATAGGTTCTGATTCAGGTAGGGGAAGACTAGATCAGTAAAGTTTAAATTCTTAGGAGCATCCTTAGTCTCTTCAGAAGCCTTTTGGGGACTTCCCTGGTGGTCCACTGGCTAAGACTCCACACTCCCAATGTAGAGGGCCCTGGTTCCATCCATGTGGGCCCTTCCATGTGGGCCCTGCTCCCACCTGCCACAACTAAAAGATTCTGCATGCCTCAGCTAAGATCCCACATGCAACTGAGACCTGGTGCAACCAAATAAATAAAAATAAATACTAAGTGTGACTCGGTGGACATGAGTTTGAACAAGCTCTGGGAGTTGGTGATGGACAGGGAAGCCTGGCGTGCTGCAGTTCATGGGGTCTCAGAGTTGGTCATGACGAGAGACTGAACTGAACTGAACTAGAAGAGATTTGAAAAACAAACAAAAAAAAGCCTTCTGATCCCAGATCTCAGTCTGGAGGGCCAAGGCTGTTGAACATTGTGAGCCCTGGATAACTGAAGGGTGGCTGTACTTGCCCTGACTTAGGTGCCCCCACTGGAAGCAGGGAGTCCGGAGGCATGAGCAGTGCCCTCAAGCAGCTCAGGGGCTTTGGCCAGCACTCGGCTGCCTTGTCTTTGTTTCCCAGGCCTCACCCTGTCTTCTAACCAAGAAGACTCAAGAAATCCTGGCAGAGAATGCTGTTCTCTGCTGCCCTGCGGAGATGACCACTTCACGGAGAGCAGAGGGAGGAAGGGGGAGAAAAGCGAAAAGAAAGGTCTTCTTTCAAGCTTAAGACGATGTGGAGTGGCTGTCCCATGGCCTGCCAAGAGCTGACTCACCGGGCTGGGACGGGGCACACTACAGGTGCACTCAGGCCAGCAGACAATAGACGCCTGTTGCAAAGAGCCCCACGCAGGAGACAGACCTCAGACCACCGGAGACAGACCTCAGACCACCGGGGGCAGGGAGAGACAGCACCTGCAGGAGGGAGCGCGGGGGCTGGGAGGGCCTGGAGCTGAGCACTCACAGCTACAGTGACCCTGTGGTTTCACGGCCAAGGCGGAGGAGCACTGGTCCAGGAATCCGTAGACCTGGGCAGCCTCTTGTGTGGGCCTCATCCTATTCTCCTAGCTTCGAAGTTCAGATTCCAACTGCCGTTAATATGTTCTAGGACATCAGAGAGAGCACGTACACTTTTCAAACCTTATTTTAACCCTTTCTGGGGGACTCCCTCACCAGGGGCATCTCTAAATCTTTAGCTACTTTGAAGTTGGTGCCATTATTAGCCTTATTTTACAGATGAGGAAACTGAGGCACAGATTGCTGAACAATACACAACCAAGAGCTAAGTTTCTTTCTTTCTTCTTCTTTATTTTTTAAACTATTTATTTACTTGGCTGTCCTGGGTCTTAGTTGTGGCACACAGAATCTTTGATCCTCACTGTGGCATGTGGAGTGCTTAGTTATGGCATGGAAACTCTTAACTGTGACATGTGGGATCTAGTTCCCTGACCAGGGATGGAACCCGAGTCCCCTGCACTGGGAGTATGGAGTCTCAGCTATTGGACCACCAGGGAAGTCCCTGAGAGCTAGGTTTCAAAGCCAGAGCTGTGTGAGTCTGGACCCACGCAAAGCCCTGTGTCATGCAGCCACCCAAATAGATCAGGATCCCACTTTCTGCATCTTGGCCAATACAGGGTCTGCTCTGGAGGTCTGGCAGAGGCAATTGGGGTGTGATGGTCAGGAAGCTTCCTGGAGGGGGAGGAGATTGAGCAGCTCCTACCATGGGGCCAGACAGCATGGGAGGTGAGGGCTGGTGGGCAGCTGGGAGCTGACATTTGGATTCTTAGCTGACTCCTGCATCAGGCAGCTTGAGGGGAGGGTTGAAGGATGAGAATGCAGACTTCTGCCTTTCTTTGGCACTGGGGGGGGGGGCGGGGGCGACCTGGGACCTCCCCCAAAGCTGGATGCCAGGACAAGTGGTTCACGACTCTGCTCACTGACAGCTGTGCAAACTCGGGTACGTTCTAGAGACTTTCTCGACTTCCGTTTTCTCATCTGGGAATGGGAATTATAATGCGGACCTCAAGAGGTTGTAAACAGACTGGGATGGAGTGAATGGAGTGATTCAAGCAGAGGCTGAGCACCAGAGCACTATCCCTCACCCACACCTGCTCTTCTCTGGGCTGAGGCCTCTTGTCTCTCAACTCGCTGGAGTGTCTGATGTCCTTGGTGGCCCAAACCATCTTTCCCCATCAGAGTGGACTCCTCCTTCCTACTTTGTTCCCCTCCTACTTCTCTCCTTGGTGGGGCCCACCCTTTGCAGCCTGTACCCCCTGACTCCTCTGCCAGTGGAACCCCAGTCTAGGGGACCCATGTAGTGCTTTCTCTGCCTCTGCCCCACTGGCAGGAGATACGGAGTAAACGCCCAGTTGAGTGTCTGGAGACCTGGGTTCAAGGCAGGGGCCATGTCCATTTAACGGTTGGCTCAGTTGCCAGCCCTCACTGGGGTTTCCTCTCTCAAAACAGTTGTTTGGGGGCCCTTTCGGTGGGGGTTTAAGTGGGAGCTGAGATGGCTCTGGTCCACGGCTGTCCTCCCTGTCCACCGAGAGGGGATGGGTGAGGCTGGGCAGCGAGGATGCAGGGAGAGCTGCCCTGGCTTCCTCTTCTCCCCGCATCTCCTGCTGTCCCTCCCTCCACCTGTCCAGAGGCCTCTCAGGGTCCTTTGCCTGAGAAAGACACTGTCTGCCTCTCTTGTCAGGGGACAGGGGCTCGATAAGGAATTAGGTGAGTAAATGCAGCCTGCATGTTAATCCCTCGCTGCTCTGAGGGGCCAGGGAGGTGGGCAGAAGGAGTGTTTGGCCCGGGAGCAGTCCTGTCTAGACCTTCCACTATCAAGGCAGCAAATGATTAGCCAATTAGCCTGGAGGAAAGAGGTCTGGCTCCTAGGGGCTCTGGGTTGCATCTCCCAGGAGAGCAGGGGCGTCTGGGAGCACTGACAAGGTGAACAAGGTCGACTGTGGGACCACGTCCACAGCCCACAGGGGTACCCACAGCAAGGAGCCTTCTGCTTGCCATTTACAAGGGAGGGGACAGCGGGCCTGGGGTCCTGCACTCAGTACCCCAACCTCCTGGATACAAGCCCTGTGATGGCAGAGAGGACTCGGCACACAACCAGTGTTGGGCTAAGTTCAAGTGCTGTCACTATTACTCTTGCCATTATTATCTCTACTATGTTCTGAGCACCTGTGACTTGACTCTATGGCTACAAAGTCACATTATTAACCCTACTTTAAGGATGGGGAGAAATCAAGTGGAGATTCAGACTCAGGTAGAGTTAAACCTGGTATCTTAACTATCACACTTTGCTATGTTTGCGCCGCCCCTACTGACCTGGGGCACACGGAACCAGTGCAGGTTTCCTAACCACCCTAGGCCTGCTTGGAGGGTGGGTGGGCAGGCTGCTTCCCTAGCAGAGGGGCTCCCCAGCCTCATCTCGGGCCAGCCTGGCTGCCCTGGCCTCGTGAACTGCTCCTCTGCATCGTGATGGGGAAGGCCCAAAGGGGTCCCTCGGTGGTCTGAAGCCATCTAGCTCCCAGGGGCAGGGAAGCCAGTGGGTTACTGGCCCACCTGGGCCCCTGGGCAGCTCAAATGGGTTTGTTTCTCATCAGCCTGTCTGGGCCTTGAGGAAAACAAAACTTGAGGCCAGCCAATGGCCTTGTGGTTTTGGAAGTAAGGGGAGGCCAAGTCCTCGAGTTCCCAGACCTCCATATTCATAAGCCTACACAGGTACATACAAACACACACACACATATGTGTGGACTGGCAGACACATATGCATCATGCAAATACCCACATGCACACGTGCTCAGGGCTCAGCTTTGGCAACCAGGAGCTAGGAGGGCCTTGTCTGAAGAGGAGGCCTCACCCTGGCTGGTCCCAGCTTCCTCCTCAGGCTCCTTGGCCCCAGGAGAAGGCAGGCCATTGGCTCTTGCATCAGCTCTGGTAGGTTCTTGCTTTCCTACCTGACCCAGAGGGGCTTCCAGGCCAATGGGAGAGGCTTGTGAGGTGTGAGGAGCCTACTCTGTGCTCTGTCCTTCCACAGAGAAAAACAAGGCAGTGCCAAGGATCATTCACCTTGCCTGCACTGGTCTTGTTGGGCATGGGCCAGGCAGGTGGGGTCAGACCCCAACTTTGGACCTGAACAGACCCTCAAGCGAAGCTTCTTCCATGGTTAACTTCAGAGACAGGAACTGATGCTCTCCTCTCTGGGGTAAGGGTTGGAGTCTCCCTTTCCTGGGCTAGGAGGCAAGGGCCCTGGGGCCTAAGGCCTTGGACAGAGAGCTGATCATCTGGTCCTGCCTCTGTTGGGTGGTGGTGGGGTGAGTCTGATTGACTTGGGGATGGGTCATCCAAGTCATTCCGTACTTGGATTTGGGAGGCCACGGGCCACCACCAGCTACAGCCAGCTTTGAGAGCTCCTTGGAGGCTGGGGCTTCTGTCCCTAAATGGACACCCAGGACCAGGTGGCAGGGGCACATAGTAGGTGCTCAGCACGCAGGTGGGCCTGTGCATGCTTTCTGCTCCCAATTCCTTTCTTTCTTTCTCCCTTTCTTCCCCTTCCTATATCTCAGGCCTGGGACATCCCCCAGCACTGCCGAGCCTGCTAAAGGGCCCCAAGGAGGGGCATACACAACCTGAGTTTCCAGAGGCTACCCTGTTGATGGGGCCCAATCTCCCATCAACCCCCGAGATGACAGCTGTCCTTCACTAGTCTCTCTGAGCCTTGTGGCAGCTGAGCCTTGAGAGTGGCCAGCAGGATATTTTCAGAGACAACTTCACTTTCTTCACTGTCAGCACCCCCTTCCTCCCCCTCAGCACCACCCTCCTCCTGGTTAGCTCAGAAAATCCTGCCCCGGGTTCACTCTGGGTCTAGTGCTGAGGAGACTGGGGGCTATGCCTGCCAGGGTGGACAGCCTGACTTAGAAGAAATACCCCCATCTCCACAGACAGGTGGGCCATAGGCAGTGGGCCAAGGTTCAGGGCAGCTGGGGCAGCCAAGGCCAAATGCAAGCCACATCACTCAAGATGGCCCCCTTGGCCCTAGTAAGGAGCAGGGCACACAGCAGGATTGGCCCGGGACTCCTGTGGGGGTCAAGGGGCTGGGGGCGGCTCTGAGGGTGTGTGGAAACCATCAGGAGTGGGTCTGAGAGCTCAGTCTCTCCCCCTGACTACCTGGGTTTCCATTCAGGCCTGACTGTCACACACTGAGACCTTGGGCACATGGGACCTTTGTGAAACATCAAGGGTGATAGCTCTACCTGGTAGAGTTGTTTCCAGAATTAAATGAGTTTCTCATGTAAAACACTTAGTGCCTGGCACATAGTAAGCCCTCAGTCGATGTTAGATACGATCGTTACAGATTGCGGTGAGCTGTAACCCACCCTAAAGGGCTGTAATTGACTGTTGACATTTGGTTTCCTCCACTGGACTCTGAGCTCCCCAGGCCCTTTATCTCCTGTGCCTGGCACGTCTCAGGGGCTCAGAACTATGTGTTGAAAGGATGAACACGTGAACGAGTGGCCAAGGGAGAGGAAGGCATCAAGGGCTCCTTCCTGGAAGAGGCAGCACTTGGGGAGAGGAGCCCACAGAATGGGGAGGAGAGCCTTGAAGGCTGGGAGGCCTCTGTGGGGCTGGTGTTGGGGGAGGCTGTTAGGAGAGGACATCCCCCCACTACCACCCAGGCCTGAGGGGACAGGGAGGAGATGGGGCTGGAGGGAGACTGAGCTGACTCAAGCATCCCACAGAGGTTGCCCAGCCTGTTCCCCGTCCTGGGTCTTGGAGCTCTGGGGCTGGACAAAGCTGTTTCTGGGGTGAAACTGGATGGGGAAAGAGTGGGGAAAGGCAGTCCGGGGCCTTCAGCTCAAACCCATCCTCCTCTTACACCCAGACACCCACGGGCCATTTGTGGAGCCTGGAATTCTGTTGTCACTGAGAGAAAAACCAGCCTCACTCCACAGACCTCTCAACCAGTGGAGAGGCAAGTGTTGGAGATAAGAGGATTTTAAACAAATCAACTCCCTGACGGGAGACTTAAAAGAGGAAAGATTGTGAGTTCGCTCTCTCTTTCTCTCCCTCTTTCTTTCCTTCCTTCTCTCCCACCCTTTCATCCTCTTTCTTTCCTTCCTTTTTTCATTCTGTCTTTATTAACAACCACCCCCTCCAATTCAAAACAAAACCAAACAAAAGCTCCCCTTCCCCCTCCCAGTGTCATCCTGTGCTGAACACTGAGCATTTAAAAACGGTTTATTGACCCAAAGAGTCAATAAAAGGGTCATCCTGTCCATTCCCCTGCCTCCCATTGCAACTGCATATACATCCCCACAGGTGATGCCCTGTTTCCATCAGAGGTGCCCTATGACCCTTCCTCTGGCCCCTGCTGTTCAGTCATCAGGCCCAGCTCTAAGGAATGATCCTTGAGCAACAGAAGGCCTCATGTAGACCCTGAGCTCTGACCACTTATGCATGGAATAGGTGAAGCTGAAGCTGGCCCCAGTCTCAGGCTGGATGATGGTTAGAATGTCACCAAAGGGGAGAAAAGCCTCACCCTCAGGGAGCCCCAATCTGAGGGGACACAGCTTTTCCTCAGGGAGCCCCAGTCTGAGGGGAGACACAGCTCTGCCTCAGGAAGCCCCAGTCTGAGGGGAGACACAGCCCTGCCTCAGGGAGCCCCACGCTGAGGGAGTAGGTAGATAACTGCACTGCTGATGTCCACCTGTGTTTTGCTTTGGGAGCAGGATGGCTGAATATTGGGAGGCAGGAGCCCTCTCAAATCTGGATCACAAGGCAGTGAGTGAGAACATGTCTGAAGCTGTTAGGATGATGGGCAATGCAGAAAAGCCATCCTCTTAGCTCCCTCCATCCCTTCTGTCCCCAACCTGACTGACCAGCACTGAGGGTCACTGGAATCCAGTGTTTCTTCAGGGCCAGGGAGAACTGGGGCTCGAGAAGACTGCTGAGTGGCTCTCTGGAGTCTGGCAGGCAAGTGACCACAGAGATAAGCCCTTGAGATAAGGGGCAATCAAGCCACCTCATTTAGTGGAGAGCCTGTCGGTGACAAGCCGAGCCCTGCACGGCCCAGAATGTGTGTGGTAGGGAGGTGGGGGAGTGGGCGTGAGGTCAGGGCTGGGGGGCGAGAGGCCTTCGGAGGTGACCCCTCAGCTCTTGCTGCTGGTGGGGGTGGAACTGAAGGTGGGGCATCTGCATTTTTTCAGCAGCTTCATGGCTCCACCACCCTGACTCCCAACCCTATCACATCGCATTGAGTGCAAGCTGACTGGCAGCAGGGATGTCCATCGGGTGCTCACTGAAGCTCTTAAGACCTAAGGCCAGAGAGAGGCTTCCAGGGGAGGAAGACTACGAGCCTCTGGGTGGCAGAGTTGGCTGGGGCCTTTTCTCCACAGGAGGATCCCCTCTGGGCCCGGATGATGAGCTGAGTCTGCCAGGACACATTTGCAAAAAGCCAACACTGGGAAGACTCTTGAGGTACAGAAGGGGAAACCATCACTCGAGAAAACCGAGGGCCTTGCCTAGAGTCACAAAGCACTTGAGAGCTGCTAGCTCCCTCCCTGCTCCAGGCTGTAGGAGAACTGCAGAGTCAAATTTCCACTCTGCTCTGTGTACGCGCATACATGTGTACGTGCATGGATGCCGTGCGGAGGTCCTCTGCAGACCCAGTGGCTGCAGTCAGGTCCTGGAGGGGGTCCCAAGCCCAGCCCTGTGCAGGCCCCCGACCCTCTGGTCAGAGGAGGCAAGCCACACAGGATGGCCCCCAGACTTCCAGGCGACCCTCACTCATCACTCCATTAGTGCTCTAAAGTCCGCGGGCGGTTCTCACTCTGGCCTGGCACTCCTTGAGCCCCAGCAAGCGCATGGAGCACACGGCTCAGCTTACGGGTCCTCAGGGACCACCTCGCTCACAGCAACTTTAAGCAGAGCACAGTGTGGCCAGGCAGGCCGATTGGCTCTCAGGAAAATCACGTCAGACTTCCCCAGGCGAGGCTGACGAGGAGCACTGAAATCACTGAGATGTCTGCAGCTGGGCATGGTCCCTGCCCCATCTTCCCTTCCAGAAGGGGGAGCAAAAGGCATGGGGACAGCCAGCTGGGAAAGGACAGCAATGACGCTAATCAAAATGCCTGAAATGAATATGGCTAGGAGCAGGCTTTATGCAAACATATGCAAATGGGTGGGCAAATCTACCCCTGGATGGGCAGGATATATGCAAGTCAGGACTCCAGAAAGTCCTAGATGAGGCTCTCTGTTCTAATGAACAGGCCCCGGGCATCCCCATACATGTCCTTGCATGGACCTAGGGTCTTCCGGCTCTACCAGAGTCCAGAGTCTCCCACTCTACCCCCTGCTCTCGGCTTGCATCATGTGGTCTGGCCTGGGGTCACTCGGGGCTGGGGCCAGAACACACAACGGCCCAGATGTGGCCTCCCCTGCCTGGACTGCTAAGTGCCCTCCAGCTCCTGACCACCGTCCCCCTCCCACTCCTCATGACCACAGTTCTCCAGCTCAAGATTGGCCTGTCCCTGAAAGGGGGCCCAAAACAGTAGCCTGCCCATCGAAGAGATGACCTCCTCCAGGGGCCCTCCTGTTGTTGGTAGCAATGCTCAGCACGCAGAAGGTGCTCACTAGCAGGTGAATGAACCAAAAGTCGAATACACAGTCACTTCCCTTTCGGGACCCTCGTGCTCCCCTGCTGTGTCTTGCTCAGTATATTTTGCAGCTGCATGCTGTTGGAGCTGAAACATTTGGGCTCTTTTCTTATGTCCTCAACTGGCCTGAGTTCACCGCAGGCAGGATATGTCCTGGTCCTCTCTTTGGCCCTGTCGCCTTCCATGAAGGGTGCTCAAATCTTAGTTGACTTGATGAATGCATAAACATGCAAGTCTGCTTCTGTTTCTCGCAACCCCTCGCCGAGCCCATGAGGGTGCAGACAGAACTCAGGGCCTGGCACAGAGCAAACACTCATTACACGGGGAAGAAATGGACAGGTGAAGGGGCACCTCTGGGGCCCTGACCAGTCTGTCTTTCCTGTTAGACCACGAGGGACTAGACACCAGGGCAAATAAAGGATGGAGTGAAGGGATGAAGAAGTAAATGAATGAAAGAATAAATAGCTGAGTTCTGCTGGGGGCGGTGGGGAGGTCCGAGGAGGCTGTTGTCTGCTGTTCAATGTCTCTGTTCCCAGCCTGGGTGGCCCAGAACACACACCTGTCCTGTGCTCAGGTCTGAGCTCCTCATCAACTTCTCCCCAGGGGCCCCTCCAGGTAGGGCCTTTGTTCCTACCCAGCTCCTCACTCCAGCCCCACTCCCACAGCCTTGAGCCCCCACCCCCAGCCCCCATGGCTCTTCCTGTGGCCTTGACCCCACCTGTTCAGCTCTTTGACTTAGAGCCCTACAGCCTATGGGTGGATCCCCTCCACACACTTGCTTTGAGGTTGCCAGGTCAAGCGCAGCTCCGGAGTCAGTGAGACATCCTGGGCTTGAGTCTTCCTTCTGTCATCTGCCAGAGGGCAAAAGCCGGACTCTTCCCCAGTCTCAGTTTTCTTATCTGCAAAATGGGGATAATACTGGCTGTTCAGAGACCAAATGAGGTTCCAGTTTGACTCCTGGAATGGACCCAGATGCTCAGTCAAGTACTCCATATGTGGGGCCTCTCTTCCCTCCCTGTGCCTGCTACTGCCACCCCCGGCGGGGCCATGGTCTGTGGGGCCAAGGAGAGCCCCCTACTGTCTAGGAGTGGAAAGTGAAAGTCGCTCAGTGGTGTCCGACTCCTTGCGACCCCTTGGACTATACTGTCCATGGAATTTTCCAGGCCAGAATATTGGAGTGGGCCGCCATTTAGGAGGTAAGATCACACTCCTATAGGAAGTGGCGTCCTGGAACTGGTTTGGGTGGAGTTCTAAGCCTCAGGGCAGAGATGAAATCAGGACAATTAGAGCTAGAAAAGAAGAGGTACCCTTAGAGAGATTCGGAACTGGAATCTGTATGTGAGACATCCTAACTGAACGGCTAAAACGGAAACAGGAGCGCTGAGGTATAAGAAAGGACTTCCCGATAGTGGAGGTTGAAGGAGAGAGCCCATGGGCTGAGGTACGAGCCAAGGCTCTCCTGCCTAAAGTTTAGAGTGCTTTGAGAAAAGAATCATTTGAATTTATCTTTGGCTTCCAAGTTTTAAAAGTGTTTGCCTAATCCTCGTCTTACTTCATCCCCAGAATAAGCTCTTAATATGTGGCAACAGTGTCATTTATAACATAGGTGGGGCAGGCACTGTGACTCCTTCCCACGCAGGGCACGGAGGTCCCTGAGGCCTCAGGATGGCCCAAGGTCGTCTGGCAGAGGGTCAGGAAACTGGGATGAGAGCCCTTGTACGAGTGAACCCGGATTACTGGCTTTCTCTCATCCTTTCCAGGGCTTAGTAAGTCTGGCATTGTGTTTTGAAGCTGAGGTTTTTTCTTTTTTGAAAAAAACATTTATTTATTTATTTGACTGCTTCAGGCCCTAGTTGTGGCATGCCGGATCCTCGCTGCAGCATGAGGGATCTGTTATTGTGGCCCAGGCTCAAGAGCTCTGGTTCAGTAGTTGCAGCACGTGTGCTTAGTTGCCCTGCTGCATGCGGTATCTCAGTTCCCTGACCAGGGATGGAACCTGAGTCCCCTGCATCGGAAGGCAGATTTTTAACCGCCAGACCACCAGGGAGGTCCTGCAGCTGAGGTTTAATGCTGATTTCTTTGCTTAAGTTAAAAATGAAAAGTGGAGGGGTGCTTTCTTGTAGAGAGCAGCAGGGGCCTGGGTTTGTCCCTCTACTCCTGGCTGGACTGGGACAGTATAAAGGGCAGTGGGGAGGACTCTGGGAGGCAAGCAAGGGAACATCAGGGCAAAGAGGAGGGGTTGATTTCTGAGCTTCCATCAAAGGCAGACACCTCTCTGATCCCCTCGGGGAGGCTCTCCTCTTGCCAGCCATTACAGCCAGACCCCCTATTCCTACCCCAGCCCGGCCCATCTCCGCCTTGCCCCAAACCTGCAAACAATGCATTGTTGACAATCTGTGGGGGCTAAACACTCGATAACACGGTCCCTACCACGCCAGACATCCTAACAGCGGGCAGGCCTCTGTGCAGTGACGGGAAGATGCTTTGAATACATCATCTTGTCAACTCAGTTTATTATTCTTTCGCTCAAGATAAACTGCAGCCGCCAACGAGGGGCTGTATAAATTCCAGGCTCAGAAGTCAGGCAGGCCCCACTCCTTGTTAAACACTCACTCACACACACACGCACACACACATAAATCCTGCTGAGAAAATACTGCCCCTCCTCGGCCCCACAGGTCTCTCTGGGACCGAGTAGCCCCCATCTCATGGGGTGGTCCCAGGAGCAGCTGCAGACTTCATGGGACTCAAGGTTTGGGCCTCCCCTTGGGCCACTTCCCAGACTGAGCCTGAACACAGACTCACTCTGGGGGCTCAGGAAGGTCTCCCTGCAGGAGCCAGCTGTGCCCCGGTCAAGCCCGGCCTCTTGACTCCCGGACTTCTGTCTGTCCAAGGCCACAGCCCCATGTGGGTGGCCAAGCACCCACATGGCTGTGTTGGGTAGAGAGATATTTTCACACTCCAGAGCTAACAGCTAGGCCCTAGATCCCAATGAGGCCTTCAAAAGCAGCCAGCATCCCTCCTGGGGGGAAGGGGACCCTATGGACCATTCCCCCCAAGCCTCGAGGAAGTACTGAGGAATTTATGTCATTTCCACATGCTGGCCAGAGAGGGGGTTCTGCACTCTGAGCAGAAGCCCAGTTCTTTCCTCCCCTGAGTGTTTGCAACTAGAAGGGAGGGATTCTATGGGCTTTATTTCAATCTTGCCCTGTCTTACTTGGGATCTTAGGATAAAAACCAAACCAAACCAAATGCCCTGCTGGGCACAGGGACAAGGACAGGGAGGTCGCAGGATGCAGTGGAAAGAACAAGAGCTTTGGTGATCGATGTAGGTCTGGCTCTCCAACTTCAGTTTCCTTCTCCATAAAATGGAGTAAGCCATTTCTATCATGCAGGGTTGTCCTAAGGACTGGAGAACTAGCATGGCACATAGTAGGTGCCTGTGCCAATGTCTCCATTCACCACACCCTCTTCCTGCTCTCTACCAGGCTGGAGAGAGAACAGTATTGTCCCCATTCTCTGGGTGAGGAGGCCAGCACTCCAGATGGACTCCAAGGCAGCTCAGATAGGTAAATCATTTCACTCCTAATTCCGGAGCATGATTATCACAGCTATTTAGCACCTGCTGTAGGCAGGGGACTGTGCTAGATGCTGAGAGAATGTAAGGAGGGGCTTCAACCTGAGGTTACCCTCCCCCGGATGCAGGCTCTGTCAGGATAGGGATCTGTCTGTCTTCTGCAGGGCATTACCCGAGTCCAAGAGGACCCTAACAACAGCAACTGAAGCCCTGGACTTGAGGTTTGAAGAGATAGCTCAGATGGTAAAGAATCTGCCTGCAACACAGGAGACCTGGGTTTGATCCCTGGGCTGGGAAGATCTCCCGGAGAAGGAAGTGGCAACTCACTCCAGTGTTCTTGCCTGAAGAATCTCATGGACAGAGGAGCCCGGGCTACAGTCCATGGAGTCACAGAGTGGGACACGACTGAGCAACTAACATTTTCACTTTCATACTTTCTCACCACTTATGAAGCCATGTGACTCCAGACAGATCTCTTGACCTCTCCAGCCCTCATTTTCCTCATCTATGAAATGGACACAGGCAGGGGTTTCAGCCAGCAAGGGCCTGGCCAATTCCAGGGGCCTGCTCAGACAGAGGTGTCCCTACCATCCCAAGGCAAGGAAGGAGGGTCAGTTCAAGATGTCAGAGGGCCCACGATCGTGGAAGCAAATTGCTGACTGTCCCCCCCCCCCCCACCAGCTGCCACTCACTGTTCAGGTCCTCAACAACTGGTCCAAAGATCATCCCAAGTATCAATAGGAAGGACATGCCACTTCCCCTCCCCAAAAAGGACAGCAAGCAGGTGCAGGGACCTGGCAAGTTGAAGGAGACTGACTGCGTGCCAGCCCCAGGGTCCCTCACTTCCCACACTTGCTCTATTATCAGCACCCAGGCCTCCCCAAAGTTCACACCTGGGCTTGGGGCAAGCTCTTTGGAGGGCTTGCTGAAGCAACATCTTTTAAAAATTGTTTATTTATTTTATGATTTTTGGCTGCATCGTGTCCTCATTGCTGCACGTGAGCTTTCTCTAATTGTGGCAAGTGGGGGCCACTCTTCATTGCAGCCTGTGGGCCTCCCAACGCAGTGGCTTCTCTTGTTATGGAGCACTGGCACTAGGCACAAGGGCTTCAGGAGTTGTGGCTCACTGGTTTTGTTGCTTCTTGTCATGGAGGATCTTCCCAGACTAGGGATTGAACCTGTGTCCCCTGCATTGGCAGGTGGATTCTTAACCGCCGGACCATCAGGGAAGTCCCTGAAGCAGTATGTATAGGACCAGGGGCTGGGGTCATTCCAGGGGCCACTGCTTGGAGAGGGTATCCATCTAGAACCCAAAGCATCTGAGCAGATGCCCATGCTCTCTAGAGACTGGAGCTCAGGGAACTGGTCAGTTATACTTCAGAGACTGCCAAGGGCATGAGGGCCTCCACCCTCTAGAAAGAGACTCATGGACTTGTTTCGACCAGGGAATTCACTGATGGAGTTCAACCCTCTCATTTCACAGATGAAGAGACTGAGGTTCAGAGAGACTGCAGTCACTTAGTTGCCCCAGAGATCACAGAGTGACCAGGTTAGGGCCCCGGTTTATTGCACCATCCTCTCCTCCAGTCTGCCCACAGCCACCTCCCTGTCGCTCACCAAAGCTGGGATCACTAAGATTCTCTCATAATCTCCTGGGCGACTTGTTAAAATTAGAAATCTGATAATCAGGTTCTTTACAAGTTTCCTGGATGATTTTTTTTAATATACTTTCTTTATTGAGCTGCACCAAGTCTTAGTTGAGGCATGCAGTACATGGGATCAAGTTTCCTGCTGCTGCTGCTGCTGCTAAGTCACTTCACTCATGTCTGACTCTGTGCGACCCCACAGATGGCAGCCCACCAGGCTCCCCCGTCCCTGGGATTCTCCAAGCAAGAATACTGGAGTGGTTGCCATTTCCTTCTCCAGTGCATGAAAGTGAAAAGTGAAAGTGAAGTCGCTCAGTCTTGTCCGACTCTTAGCGACCCCATGGACTTCAGCCTACCAGGCTCCTCCATCCATGGAATTTTCCAGGCAAGAGTACTGGAGCAGAGATCAAACCTGGGCTCCCTGCATTGGGAATGAGAAGTCCTAGCTGCGGGACCACCAGGGAAGTCCCTCCCTGGGTATACAGTTTACTTTCCTTCTCCATAGCTCAGTTTTCTCATCAGCTAAAGGAATAACCATAGTACCTGGTACTCAGCATTGCTGTGATATTGAATGAGTTAACACACAGCTAATATCACACAGTATCTCATTTACTGTGCTCTGCTCCAACCACAGCAGCCTCCTAGCTGCTCTTTGAACTCACCAAGCCTTTACTGCCCAGGGCCTTTGTACTTACTCTTCTCTCTGCCTAGCATTTTTGTCCTGTAGATAGTCCCATGCTCCCACCCTCAGCATCTTCAAGGGTGAGCTTAAATGTCACCAAATCAAACACCTTCGCTGATCACCTTTTCTCCTGATTGATTTTTCATACCTAATCTATTTTCTATTTACTCACTTCTTGTATTCATTTTTAAAATTAATTTATTTTTGTCTGTACTAGGTCTTGGTTGCTGCACATGGGCTTTCTCTAGTTTTGGCAAGTGGGAGCTACTCTCTAGCTGTGGAACTTGGGCTTCTCTTTGGGGTGGCTCCTCTCATTGTGGAGAATGGGCTCTAGGGCATGTGGGCTTCAGTAGTTGTGGCATGTGGGCTTTAGAGCCCAGGCTCAGTAAGCTATTGTGGCACACCAGCTTACTTGCCCCACCACATGTGGGATCTTCCCAGACCAGGGATCAAACCAGAGTTCCCTGTGTTGGCAGGTGGATTCTTGATCAATGGACCACTAGGGCATTCCTTGGATTATTATTTTTTAAAATATTTATTTTTATTTATTTATGTGGTTGTGCTGGGTCTCAGTTGTAGGATGTGAACTCTTAGCTGTCATTCTTGTGATCTCATTCCCTGACCAAGGATGAAACCCAGGCCCCCTGCTTTGCGAGTGCTGAGTCTTAGCCACTGGGCCACCTGGGAACTCCTTCTTGACTTATTCTGTCTCTCCCACTAGAAAGTTCCTGAGGGCAGAAACTATGTTTGCCTTGCTCAATGTCACACCCTCAGTGCCTGGAACAGAGCCTGACACTCAATAAATATTATTGATTGAGTGAATGAAAATAAGGTACTTCAAACAGTTCCAGGTATATGAAAGTTAAAAAAGTGTAAGTGTTAGTCGCTCAGTCATGTCTGACTCTTTGTGACCCTATGGACTGTATCTTCCAGGCTCCTCTGTCCATGGGATTCTCTAGGCAAGAATACTGGAGTGGGCTGCCATTTCCTAGTCCAGGGGATCTCCCCAACCCAGGGATCAAACTCGCATCTCTTGTGTCTCCTGCACTGCAGGTGGATTCTTTACTGCTGAGCCCACATCGGAAGCCCATGTCCTGTGCTGTGCTTAGTTGCTCAGTTGTGTGTGACTCTTTGAGGCCCCATGGGAAGCCCGCAGTATGTGACTAATGTATATAGTCAGTATTGTCACTCAGATCTCTACCTGCACCGGATGTGGTATGGACCAAACATGGGGCATACCTCAACTTCCAAGGGTGGGAAAGAAGGAAAAGAAGTGTTTTACAGGCTGAAGTGGGCCCCCGGGAGCTGTGGGACCTCAGGTGGGCGTGTCCATGTGTTGGGTCCAAGTCTCCTGTCTGATCTAATGGAAGCACTACACCCGTTCTCGGTCTTGCCGTTGCTGGGCAGGGTATCCAGGCGCTGCATCTCTGCTCATATTTTGGCTCTCTGCTCAGGAGCAGACGGGTACCAAGGACAGATGCCTGAGCGAGGTCACGACTTAGGGATCTCATGTCATCTTGACACGGGAGAAGAGTGGTCACCTGCCTGGGCGATGTGGACACAAGGACAGTTGCCACACCAACAGGAGGACTTGCTGGGAGCTCCTGACAGGTGGGGAAGAGGCCCCCTCCCTCTCATCACCTCCTCATACCCAGCTTCTGTTGACCGAGGGAGCAGGGAGATGGCAGCTGATACGACGCAGGACCTGCTGGGCTAAGCAGACAGGGCAGTGACTCCACTGTGAGTGCCCGCCTGGGGGCCTGCCCACCTGGGGCCTGGCCTGAAGTGGTGGGGGGTGGCTTCAGAGACATTTGCCTCCCCAAGTTCAGGGGCTTCTGGGAGTATTTTCCCGAAATGTTCAAAGTGGGTGAGTCTTGTACACATATTCAGTTACACAGATGAGTAAGTGAATGAATGAATGAATGAATGAGTAATTTTCCATAATTTGCCCCCAGGCCAGGGTCTCAGGCTACATCTGCCTCTTCCTCATTGTGGGAAAGGGCAGCAGTTCAATAAGGAAAGCACTTCTGGGGACTGACTATGTTCAGGGACTGCCCTGGGTATGGGAGCTCACGGTCTAGTGGGTACCCAGGCCACAGGCTGTGGTGCCGTCTGACACAGCTCTTGCTGAGATGGAGCTTTGCTCAGGGCAGGGGCCCCGGGGGAACACAGAAGAGGCACCTAGGGGAGGGCTTCTTGGGAGCAGGTGACACAGGATTGAGGTCCCAAAGGCTGAATCGAAACAAGAGGAGGGAGGGGTAATCTGGGCAGGGGGATCAGCCTGTGCCAAGGTGTGAAGGAGTGAAATAGCTGGGGGTGGGTTGAGGGAGGGTGGGCCATTCAGGGTAACTCAGGGAGGAAGGTGGGGCCCAGCCTAGGATTTCAGGGAGGGGGGACTTCAATGGGCTTTAAGCAGGGGCAGAGAGTGATCAGAGTCACAAGTTCCAGCTACATCCCGTGGCTGCATAGGCACAGGGGTGGGGAGGCTGAGACCCACGCCCTGGACAATAACCCAGGGACTTGGGGCCTGGTCCAAGTAAAGGCAGCACTCGTCAGAACTCCGACTCAACCTTCACCTGCTTGTCAATGTACCTCCTCCTCTCCCATCAGTTTGGAATTGAGGCCCCAGAGTGGCTGAGTTCACAATCCAGGGGGCAGCCACAATCTCTCTCCCCGATTCAAAATGAAACTCTGCTGGGGCCAGATCTTGCTCAAAAAATTTCCCATTGGTCAGTTGCCTCAAGTCTGGTTTTGCAGAGAGCAGAGTTCTTTGACCTTTGAGGGCAAAGCTATCTCCTTGTCCTCCCTCTGCAGAGATAATAAAGTTCATGGGACTATTTTCCGTGTGGAAGGATAGGGCTGCTAAGAAAACACCGTGGAGTAAAGGCTGTTTTCAAAGGTCAGACGGAAAGGGCAAACCTTTGCCACCGGGAGGAAGTGAAGGGTGTGTCTCCCTGGCTGCAGGGAACTGTGCCACCAGCACCTCGCTTTGCCCGAGCCTGCCGCGTGCCTGTGCTGACTCTCCTCTGCCTCACCAGACTGCGATTCATGCAGGTGGCCAGATGGCACAGCTGCCAGGCCTCTGAGGTGTGGGTTACCTGGCTTGTTGGTGAGCTTTGGGGAGAAGAGTTTCTTTTAGACCCAGAGAAGGTCCAAGCTGGACTTGAATGCTTGTCACTGCCCTCATGGTAAACCGGGACACTGAGGTCCCCACTAACACAGAAGTGAGCTTGTTTCAGGTCACACGGCCAGCTCTGGCCAGGCTTGCTGGGGAAACTGAGGCATGGAGATGGGAAATGGCTTGTCCTGGTCGTACAACCCACTGATGGATTGAAGCAGGGAAACTGAGGATCAGAGAAAAGGCTGTGCCCAGGCTCCCACAACCTGCTGATGGAAAAGCCTAGGGCTGGACTCAGGACACAGCTTGTCCTGTATCCAACCTTAGCTCCCATCCCCTCACCCACCCCCATTGCTCTGCAAACCTCAGTATCGCAGCAGGCTATCTCTGTTTGCTGAGTGTCAGTCATCCCTGACGGTGTCTTCAAATCCCTGCTCTGCCCCTTTAGATCTTATCAGCTCAGCCCCTATGAGGGCTCCTCACCTGGACCATCCCCAAACAGCATCCGTGTGCACAGGTGCATGGGTTTGGCGGGGGGCTGGGCATTCCAGCAGTGGAGGTAGACAATGGCTGGGTTAAGAGGGTCATCTTCTTTTCGCACCTCCCGATTCCTCTGGTTTGTAAATCATTATCCCAGGTTCTACAAAGCAGGCATTGAGTAAGCCTCTCACTGTCCAGTGATACAACAGGCAGAGGCTACTAGGGTCTGTGAGTGGCCGGGTGGCAGCTCCCAGTCCCCTCCTGGGCACCAGGATTGAGTTACCCATATAATCCCCGCTCTTCCATCCACCCTCTTTGTGCCCATTGTAATTTATAATCGAGGGGCATGATGCAACCTGCTAATTACATTGCTCGATTTTGAGCACATCCCAGCTTCTCTGACTCAGGCAGCAGCAGGAGGCGGGAGCTGCCGGCTCTGCTTTGTGGCTTATCAGGGTTGGGTTATTCCGCTCACACCCGCTCACGCCTCCCCGGCCTTTGTTAGCCATGGCTTGCATCACCTCCTGCTTTCCATTTCTGCAGAATTTTTTTAACGGCCCTTTTTTATGAGCCGCTCCATCTTGTTAGCTAATGAATGACTGTGGGGCAGCGATGGGGGATCGCTTTGTGTCTCTATTAAATGTTACATGATTGTAATTATGAGTTAATAAGGGACAGCTAATAAAAAAAAAAACACAACATACAATCCATTTTGCGGCCTGGGGCAGATGTGAGACTCACTGCCTGGTTCCCAGGCTGAATAATTCCAAGCCCTGGGGACCACAGGCTGGACAAGGGCTCAGCGAGGCCAAGGATGGGCGCCACTGTCAGGCTGTGGGGGGTGTGACCAGTGGGAGGAGGGCTGGGAATCTCCAGACCTCTTCAGAGCCCTCCCTGCTCGTCCGAGAGCTTGGGCTCCCTTAGCTCCTCAGTGTCTGGGGTACTGAAATTCCCTTGATCAGCTCCGCCTGTGTCCACCGTGGCCCCACAGCCCTTTCTCCACATCCCAGCACAGTGAGCCTCTCAAGATGCTGCTGGCCCCACCCCTGCCCCTCTCCAGCCGCCTTTAGTGGTCACCAAGGCTTCCCTTTTCAACTCTCTGCTTTCAGTAAGCCATTCCCAGGGCTCTTCGTCTTCACTAAACCTGCTGGGAGTGGACTGAGCCCCTGGAAGACAAGTGAACCCAAGAACTGGACAGGAGGAGAGTCTGGGAATTGAAAGGGTTAATGAGCAGAGGACCTGCAGCTGGCTGCCACTTACCCAGTGGTACCCAGGCTATGGGACGTGGAAATGGAGGGATACCGGTCTCCCCTCCTCTAATCCCCAAAGCGAAAGGGTAGGGATTTATATTGAGGATACAAAAGTGAAAAAGATAACTTATTTCTCGTGCAGAAGCATTTGATATGTTTCCCTCTAAAGAGAAATTTCACATTGATAACAAGTGTTGGGATAAGAGCTTACATTGCCTGGTTAAAAAAACCAAAGTTCTATGCTATATTCTCAGTTATATTGTAAGCATTTTTCTTCCCTAATTTAAATTGCATACTACAGAAGAGTTTCTCCATGTACAACTAACCTTTAGTATGATGGATGAGGTATGGATTATTTTGTAGATTTTTAATTTTTAGATTCTATCAAGCAAGATATCTAGGGCTGCTGTGTTGTGCCCCAGAAGATCATGGAGCCTTTGCAGTTGCTGGGTATACAGGGGGGTGCTTAATAAATACTCAGGTACCTGAAAGGGTGGGAAGGGGCATGGGCAATGTCCGCATCCCACCAAGAAGACCTGAAGATGAAGCTGGAACACAACCCATCCACATGGCCACAGCTGCTGGCTACCAAGCCTGGTGTGACTTCTGCACGACCAAGGAGACAGTACAGCCTGTCATAGGGAGTGTCTGGTGGACAGAGGAACAAGACCCCTAAGATCTACTGTAGGCAAGTCACCGCCTCTTCGTGGGCCTCATTCTCCCCCCCATTCGGGTTTATGCTGCAGTCTTCTGTCTGCATTAAGCTACTTGCTTTTCTGCCTAAAGCCAGCCCACCCCCTCCCCACTCCACCTGTGAGTTCCCTCGGCCAGGCCTCCCCTTCCAACCTCAACCTGCCCAGTGCTCGGTAAATGCTGAGCCAATGAGCGGCCGAAGCCACATGCTCTCAAGGCACCCACTCTATGCCAGACCCCCACCAGATGCCTTCTGTGTGTTACCCGCCAGGGCTGCTGGGAGGACTGCTTAAGCTCCATTTCACAGCTCTAGCTGGCGGTGTCCCTGAGGGGTGGTGGGGCTGGAGCTGAGCAGTCCATGAGGGGGCCGAGAGCCAGAAGCTGGGTACCATCTGGGACCCCTCCTTCTCAGCTTCTCATGGCCTGGGTGGCAGCAGGCGCGCAAGTGACCACGGGGCGGGAGCCGGCAAGGGCGACTACAAGCTGGGCTACAGAGGGAACATAGTCTGAGGACACCGCTCAAGTTCAACTTCAAACATGCTGCGGCCGCGCTGCGGGTGCCGGGAAACCATAGCCGCCCACATCTTAGCAGTCAGGGCCAGCCCGGGGCAGGAGGCCGACCTGGCAGTGGCAGGGCAGTTGGGGGCATACAGGAGCAACAGGAAGGCTGGAAGTGGGCGGTGGGGCTGGGGGGTAGGTGGGAGTGGGCAGAAAAGGGCTGCTAACCCATCCACAGAAAGCCTCGGTGGTGGGGCCGGATACATCATCTTAAGGGAACTTGTTCAAAACTACTAAGAATTCTCAAGATGGCAAAAGCAGAGCTTAAACCAGGTTCAGGGCCCTTGTAAGTGTGGCCCCTTCCGGTCACCCATCCAGCCCGTCCTGGGCAGCAGGTTGTTTGCCTGGCTCTCAGCTCAGGGTTCTTCTTGGCATAGCACTTGGGTAATAGGCATTGTGTAAAAGGCCTGGCCCCTCATTGCTGAGGCAGAGCCTAAGTAACCCACAGTGCAGGGCATGGCAGGGTGGGCGGAGGGGTAGGGCATCAGGAAGACTCGTGCCATGAACATCTTTGAACAACTTGTGTGGATAAAGCCGAGCCAGCACACTGGAGGGACGGCTGGCAGGCAGGCGTTCAGGGTGTGGCCTGCCTGGTGACTCACGCGGCTTGGCCATGCTGCTGCTTCCACTGTGAGCATGTTGGGGAGAGGTCCCAGGCCCTGCCAAAGCCATCCAGAGTTCCTGGATGGGCCACCTGCAGACCTGAAGCCTGCAGGAACACTTAGGGCCTGTGGGTGCCTATAGTTGGGCAGGCAGCTTGGCTTTGGAGGCATGTACACAATGGCCATCGTGGATCTCGGAGCCCTCTTTGAGTTAGCATCCCCCAGGATGGCTCTCGACGCAGGAGATGTGGGTTCGATCCCTCGGTTGGGAAGATCCCCTAAAGGAGGAAATGGCAACTCATTCCAGTATTCTTGCCTGGAGAATTCCATGAACAGAGGAGCCTGGCAGGCTACAGTTCATGGGGTCACAAAGAGTTGAATGCGACTGAGCTCATGTGCGCGCGCACACACACACACACACACACACACACACACACACACACAGGCTGGCTCTCGGCAACAGTGATGACTATGTCCCCTTCTCTGCCCTGGGTATGGTGCCCCTGAGAGGCTGGGCTGAGCCCCCATTTGTGGCTTCCACCAGTCCTTGCCATAAGACCCTGCCTGTAGTAGGTACTCAGGAAATACTGGTTGAGGGAACACAGGAGATGTTGAAGGACGATTCAGTTTTGCCTCGTTTGTGTTAGGGCTGACACTTAGGTTGGAAGCGAGGGAAAGGAAGGATGCTTTTGGTTAGCAAAGCGGTGGGACACTCGCTACCCACACATGTGTGTTGGTGTGCGTGTGTGCGTTTCTGTGGGTCCGTGTGACGCTGCATGTGTAGCACACATATACGTGTAGGATGGACTCATTTACAGAGGGTGAAGGTATAGATACGTATGCATGCCCTGATGTATGTGTGAGGGTGCTTATAAAAACACTTATAGGACATGTGCATGGGTGGGTGGTGTCAGTCGCTCAGTTGTGTCCAACTCTTTGTGACCCCATGGACTGTAGTCTGCCAGGCTCCTCCGTCCCTGGAATTCTCCAGGCAAGAATACTGGAGTGGGTCACCTTTCCTTTCTCTCGGGGATCATCCTGACCCAGGGATCGAATCCAGGTCTCCCACAATGCAGGCAGATTCTTTACCATCTGAGCCACCAGGAAAGTCCCTTGTGCGGGTGGGGACCCATGCATATTGTTTTTGTGGGAGACATGCACGTCTCCTTGGCGTGCACCTGTGTGCACAGGGCATGGGAGGGTGCATAGATACCTGGCAATCCTCTGCTTCCTGGGCTGTATCTCCCACTCGGTCACCCTGCCCCATCTAGCAGACAGACCTATGTGGGCAGTGCTCACGCCACGAGAGAGCTGGAGAGGTGTGGTGGCTGGGAGTGCAGGCTGCCCAGATGGGTCCGACTCTGCCCCTCACCCACTGTGCATCCTCAAGCAAGTTTTGTAAACTCTCCTTGCTCAGTTTTGTTCATGACAGCACTTTCTTTGAACTATAAGCCTAAAAAAATGGTCCCCAGTGAGGCTCCACAAAGGTTAGTTGTTGATAGTATCTTGGCTGGGGGCTGCTGCGGGTACCAGGGCGAGTTCTGAGAACAGGGCTGCAGCCTGTGTCCATCCATCTCCATGAAGATGATGGGCAAGTTCCAAACACCGGCCTGAGAGATGAGAAGACGGGAGGGGAGGGCCGAGGGCTGCAGAAGTCTCGTCTCCAACAACTCCTTCAGATTCCTCTGAGGGCCCTGGGAAGTCTGCAGAGGGGTTCCCAGTTCCAGAACACACACGTGGAGGGGCACAGCAAGGTAGGAGCAGCTTTTTAAAACCAGTCCCCTGGAGACAGCAAAGCTGGGCCCCAGAGGCCACCCACCCACCCACCACAGGGACTCGCGGCCGCGCGGGACGAGGTAAATCACCCGTGATTGCCCTCTGGAATGCGGTCGCTGTGAACAGTAACACGCATGTTACTGCTACATAAACACAGTTAAGCTATTTACGATGGTCTCGGCCTGGCGGCCCCTGGAGGATCCTGCCTTGTGGGGGGTGGGTGGGCCCCCTCGGCTCTGCTCTGCCGGCCAAGATGGTGAGGAGAGGGATTTATCTTGTCAAGACCCAGATCCTTGGCACTTCCTGCTGCCAACCCAACCCCAAGGCCCGGCACTGGGGGCCAGGAGAGGTACCCCCTCGCAGGCCAGAAAAATGTGTTCCGAAATTATGGAAAGTAGAAGAACATCCAAATTGCCCCTTGGTTTAGTTTTAGCCCTTGTCCTTTGCCTGATTCAGGGAGGACATTTTTCTAAGTAAGCAGGAGTTTTGCCCTGAATCCCAGGAATACACTGTGGCAGATCTCCATGCAGGATCCTGAGGGAAATATGGAGGGAAAGACTCAAGCCAGTCCCCAGGAAACCGCCAGTGTGTGGGAAGGGACCAGCCCTTGCCCGGGGGAGCCTCCAGCCCAAAGGTGGGGACACAGCTCCTGTCCTCAGCCCCCTCCCTCCTGCTGCCCAGGCTGAGAGTGGAGGCACAGTCTCTGTGTCCCTCTGCACTTGGTGGCTGGACTGGGCCAGCTGGGGCTCAAGGCCTTAGGTAGACTCAGGGAACAGGCTGCCCTGGAGGGCCAAGGCCTTAATGGTGGCCGTAACCACTGAGATTTCCCCAAGAGAAGTTTTGCTGAGGATCTCTGTCCTGGAGCATGTCCTAAGCTTGGCCGATTCTCTTTCTCCAGAAGTGCTCTCACTTCTATAATAAATAAACAGCATCGTTTTTTTTTCAAAATGAACTGGGGTTACCCAAGAGGCTGGTAAACACTAGAGGGATTTCCTCCCAGAGTATGGAGGCCCTGCCCACCGCTGGGCCTCTCCCCAGCAACTCCAGGCCTCCCTCTCCTCCCTTGCTCCACAGCTGCCTCTCCATCCATCGCGTGTTTTCTCCTGTGATTCTCGTGCTGGAGAGTACCCGTGCTCCTTCCTGCTCATCCACATGCTGAGTACCCACAGGACTGGCCTTCCTGGGTAGCTCCGTCCACAAGAACTCCTCCCTCCTGTTGTCTACACAGGCCGATCCAGGCTGTCCGGATTCATCTGCTTGTCCTCCAGCTCCTCTGCTGATAGTCACCATCATTCACCGAAGGCCTTTGCCATGCCCCATGCTGGGCTTATTGGCTCACACACATCCTCTCCAATTTTCTACCAGCCGGAAAATGGCAATTTCGGGCCTCATTATGGTGATGAGGGAGCAGAGGTGGAGGGAGGCTGAGTGATCTCCAGGGTCATAGCTGGTGAGCAGACTGGGCTCTGACACCTGTGTTCTGTTCATGGCACCCCCTTTCCCGTGCTCCCCCACACCCCAGGGAACCCAGAGCAACATGCCTTGATTAGATGGGGTCCGAAGAGTTTACAGGGTGGGGAGGGGGCTTTTTGTTTTAATTAAAAAAAAAAAAAAGAACATGGTAACTTTCACACATTTACCTCTGAAGAGAACAGTTATTCTGATCACGCTGCTTGGTCAGTTCTTTCTGGTTTTGCTTTTGCTTTCTGTTTTTATTTCTTTCTATCAACAAGGGCATAATAAAAAGATCAAAAAGCAAGTCGTCCCTGAGCTGTCTGTGTCACTAGTCCCTTTCTTCCTGTGGCTTGGGTTGTGGCGAAGAAAACTGTGGCTTTCTGTAGTTTTATTTACAGCCCTTTTGATGTCAATTAAACCCATCATATCAGAAACAGACTTTTCCCCCCAAATTTAACCCATTACATGATTCTTTCAACTTGATTTCAAATAAAATTTAAAAAATAAATTCTTTACTTTAGAATAGCTTTAGATTTCCAGAAAAATTGCAAAGATAATAGAGAGTTTCCGTACACTCCATACCCAGGTTCGTGTGTGCTAAGTCACTCCTTGTGACTGATTCTTTGTGTCCCCATGGATTGTACTCCACCAGTCTCTTCTGTCCATCGGGTTCTCCAGGCAAGAATACTGGAGTGGGTTGCCATTTCCTCCCCGGGGCGATCTTCCCGTCCCAGGGACTGAAACCATGTCTCTTGTGTGCTTGCATTGGCAGGCAGATTCTTTACCGCTAGCACCAATAGAATAGATATCTCTATAATAAATACTTTAATTAGTTTGGTATGTTTGTTAAAATTAATGAACAAACATTAACATATCATTATTAACTGAAATTCATGCTTCTTAATTTCCTAAGGAAATTCAAATTTCCTTAGTTTTTACTAATGTCCTTTTCCAGTTCCAGGATCCTACCCAGGACACCTCATTACTTTAGCCTGAATGCCCTTTAGGCTCCTCTTGGCTGCAATAGCTACCTCATTTCCTTGTTCTTAATGACCTTGACAGTTTTGAGGCCTGCTGGTCTGGTATTCTGTAGAATGTCCATCTCTTAACTGGGATTTGTCTGATATTTTTCTCGTGATTATGCTCAAGTTAGGAGTTTATGATGGAAGAACACAGATAAAGTGTCCTTTTCATCGCATCCTATCAAGGGTACATACTATCTATATGACTTATCGTTCTTGATGTTGACCTTGATCACATGGCTGAAGTGGTGTTTGGTAGCTTTTTCCACTGTAAAGTTACTCCTTCCCTTCATCCCACCCTTTCCACACTGCCCTCTCTGAAAGGAAGTCACTGTCCAGGGCTTACACTTAAGGGGGAGGGAGCTACGCTCTACCTCCTCGAGAGTGAAACATCTATATTGTTATTTGGAATTCTTCTGCATGGGAAATTTTGTCTCTTCTCCCCCATTGACCATGTATTCATTTATTTACATAAGTTTTGGGCTCATGGATATTTATTTTATACCTGGGTTATAGTCCAAAATTACTTTATTCCATCTCTCAAGTTGTTCTATCTTTGGCCACTGGAATTCTTTCAGCTGGTTCTGTGTGTGTATGTGTGTGTGTGTGTGTGTGTGTGTGTGTGTGTGAGTGTGTGTGTTGTACTTTCTTACTTCCTGGCTAATTATAAGATACTCTGGGCTCACCTTGTAGATTCCCTGGCCCCGTTCTAGGCGCAGCCTTGTTTTCAGGGAGCCGTGGTTTCT
Source organism: Antilocapra americana (assembly GCA_007570785.1). Classification (NCBI taxonomy): domain Eukaryota; kingdom Metazoa; phylum Chordata; class Mammalia; order Artiodactyla; family Antilocapridae; genus Antilocapra; species Antilocapra americana. The sequence continues at coordinate 7,621,153 of ML661332.1, forward strand.
TTGAATGAAGAGTGAGATTAGAAACCAAGATCTGCACGGTAGGTGTGCTTATCACTCCTGGGGTGTAGTTTATAGACACTCCCAGCTGACAGATAGAGGAAATATGTGTCTTTACTAACTCATGTGTCTACACATTTCTGTAAGTATTTCTTTTGTAACTGTCTATATCTATATTAAGCTAGACGTGAGTTTGCATTTACGTCCCCAACTCTAGTCTATTACCACATGGATCATTCCAGCCTCCTCCTCTTATTGTAATCTTTCACTCCAACAGTGAGAAACTGGCTCTCATCTGCTATCCATTTACTTAAATGTTCAGTTCTGGGGTAAGTGTGTAACAATTCAGGTTGTTAGCCCACATTTCCATGGGACACAACTTTATCAACTAGAGTACAATGCTATGTGCAGTTCCCTGTGTCTTTAGTGTTGCAGATTCCAGTCATTCCCAGGGTTACTTTGTCAGGACTTTTCCTCCCATCCCATTCAAGGAGGTGATGTTATACTTTTGTAATACGGTTAGATTATTTTGTCACATTCTGTGTTCTATCCTGCAATCTCCCAGACTCTTGAACGATTTTTTATAATTTGCATACATTAAGGCTCACTTCTTGGACTTAAAGTTCTATGGGTTTTGACAATTGCAGTAAGTATCCACTATTTCACACAGAATGGATGGATCACATAGGATAGTCCTACCACCCTACTAAATTCTCTGGGTTTACCTATTCAAGCCTCCTCCCATCCCAAACCCATGACAACCACTGATCTGTGTACTAGTCTCCACACTTTTGCCGTTTCCACAATGTCATATAAATGAAATGGCACCGTATGGAGCTTCTCCAGACCAGTTACTTTCACTTGGTAGTATGCACTTGAAATTCATCCACGTCTTTGTGTGGCTTGATTGCTCTTTTCTTTTTATTGCTAAGTAGTATTGAGTTGTGTGGATGTACCAGTCTGTTTATCTATTCACCTGTTAAAGGACATCTTGGTTCTTTGGCAATTATATTTTTGGCAATTCTAAATAAATTGCTGCTATAAATATTCCCGTACTGGTTTTTGTGTGGACTTGGGTTTTAAAATCAGTTGAGTAAAAAACTAGGAGTACAATTGTTAGAGCGTATGGTAGGACTATGTTTAGTTTTATAAGGGATGGCCAAAGTGGCTATACCATTTTGCATTCCCATCAGTGATGAGTGAGAGTCCTTGTTGCCCCGCATCCTCACCAGCAATTGATATTCTCAATGAAAAAAATGTAGCCACTCAACAAAGTACACAGTGGTTTCTCATTGTTTTTTCATTTTCCTTTGACCAATGACTCTGAGCATCTTTTCATAGGCTTATTTGCCATCTATACATCTTCTCTGATGAGTTGTCTGTTCGGATGTCTTATCCACTTAAAAAATATTTATTTGGTTGCACCAAATAGTTGTGGCATGCAGGATCTTTTAGTTATGGCAGGCGCACACTTCGGAGAAGACAATGGCACCCCACTCCAGTACTCTTGCCTGGAAAAGCCCATGGATGGAGAAGCCTGGTGGGCTGCAGTCCATGGGGTCGCAAAGAGTCGGACACGACTGAACGACTTCACTTTCACTTTTCACTTTCATGCATTGGAGAAGGAAATGGCAACCCACTCCAGTGTTCTTGCCTGGAGGATCCCAGGGACGAGGGAGCTTGGTGGACTGCTGTCTATGGGGTCGCACAGAGTCGGACACGAGTGAAGCGACTTAGCAGCAGCAGGCGAACTCTTACCTGCAGTATGTGGGATCTAATTCCCTGACCAGGAATTGAACCCAGGTCTCCTGCACTGGGAGGGCAGTGCCTTAGCCGCTGGACCACCAGGGAAGTCTCTCTACTCATTTTTAAATTGGGTTGTCAGATAAATTTTGATTGTTTCAAAAAAGTAAATTCCGCCTCTGATAGAGGAGGATCAAACGCCACTGAGAACATTCAGCATTTAGATAAAGATACCTAAGAAATATTTGTGGAATAACATTCCATGGAGACCTGAAATCCCAGAGCTAAAAGACACCTTGGATTTCTTCTTCATGAGAAGAAAGTGGGTTATGAGTGAAGAGGTGATGAAACGACAGAGACGTTTTCTCTGCCCCACATACCCACATGCCCTGCCGCACCCTTTACTTCCCCAGGCCTCACCATTAGGTAGGACCACAAAACTAGGTCTCACTGATAGGGTGTGAATCCAGATGCTGTCTGTCACTTCTGAGCCAGAGCATTTGAGAGCCAGTATGTAACCCTCCTGCTCTTTTCTGCCCCTGCAGGTACAACCATGGAAACCACTTGTTGAAATTTGATAGAGCTAATATCAGGGTCCCTAACTGTCTTTGTGGAGAACCCCTGCCTATCTGCCTTGGCTAAATTGTGTGAGCAAGAAACAAATCTTCCTGGTATAAATCAACGGAGATGCCAGGGCTCAGTTGTAACTGCAACACAGCATAGCCTATCCTGACATGCACAGCTAATCATTGGCTAGTGCCTTGGCACCTCTTCAGAGTCCCCACACCTGGTGCTGTGCTGGCCCAGAAGGAAAGATCCTTAAGGAAAGAGATCTTTACATGAATCAACTAAGAATCTACTGAGACCTACCACGTGCCTGGCCCTGTATAGGCACTGTGTCTTTATGACCCCGGGTTTGTAGGGAAGAAGGTCCAACTCTCTGCTGAACTGTCCGCTCTTGTTACTACTAGTCCTTATCTCCTCAGATGACATACGCTGGTTGGCATATAACTGAAGCTAACTTTCCCACAATAGAACAGTCCTTATGGGATATTAAAGGCAGATTTCCTCACTCAAGCCAAGGCCTCCAAAGTAAAAGTGAAAGTCTCTCAGTCCTGTCCAACTCTTTGCAACCCCACAGACTATACAGGCCATGGAATTCTCCAGACTAGAATACTGGAGTGGGTAGCCTTTCCCTTCTCCAGGAGATCTTCCCAACCCAGGGATCAAACCCTGGTCTCCTGAACTGCAGACGGATTCTTTACTAGCTGAGCTATACCAGGTCAACCCAAGGCCTCCAAAGTCCACATAAACCCCACGTCCCTCCAGAGTTTTACCTGGCAGGTAGGGTGTCTCAGATGGTGTCTTCTATCTTGTGTGTGTGTGTGTGCGTATGTGCACTCAGTCATGTCCAGCTCTTTGTGACTCCATGGGCTGTAGCCCGCTAGACTCCTCTGTCCATGGGATTCTCCAGGCAAGAATACTGAAGCAGGTTGCCATTTCCTTTTCCAGGAGAACTTCCTGTCCCAGGGATCAAACCTGTGTCTCTTGAATCTCCTACATTGGCAGGTGGGTTCTTTACCACTGCGCCACCTGGAAAGCCTTCTCTTCTATCTTGCTTTCTGCTAACTCCACCCTTCCCAGAGGAGGAAGACTCTGCTCTCCCCATTGTCCAAAAGATAAGTACCTGCCAGCATTGACCAGGCCTTTTTCTCCAGTTTGGTCCTGCCTAAAACAATTTGCCCCCAGCTGACCTCTGATAGCAGGTCACAGGCTTTGGTGAAACTCGTCCACAGCCTCCCAGCCTCCTAATCACATTATATAGAGGCCTGATGCAATCCTCAGGGCAGGGAGTGAGGGGGTTTTTTTCGTGTGAAGTTAAGTGATGCTCACAGGGCTCAAAATCAAGACCTTGACCTCATTAGCGCAATGTTCTAGGCAACAGGCTTGAGGAAATGTGATGATGTTAATTATGTGCTGATTTATTTAATCCCTGTTCTTGTGAAATGAATGTATTTGCCTTCCCCTCCTTTCCCCAGGGACTATAAACTCCTGGGGGCTTGGCAGGAGGTGAGCAGGCAGGAGGGGGGTGTGTCGGGGGAGGACGAGACCAGGGTCATCCAGACCTGGATTCACTTCCTGGCTACGGTGACCTTGGGTCGCCTTCCTGAGCCTGGGATTGAGTAAGGATTATGGGTTTGGCACTGTGCCTGGCACGTAGGAAGCTTGGTAAAATAGAGCTATTATTACCAGACTGTTAATTATTATTTTATTCTATCCACTGAAGGAAGATTTTCCATTGTTCCATCTTGATTTTTTAAAAATTTATTTATTTTTGGCTTCACTGTGTCTTCATTGCTGGGCCTGGGCTTTTCTCTAGATGTGGCAAGCAGAGGCTACTCCTCTAGCTGCAGTGCGTGGGTTTCTCATTGCCGTGGCTTCTCTTGTTGCAGAGCACAGGCTGTAGGGCGCACGGGCTTGGTAGATACAGCTTGCGAGCTCAGTAGTTGTGGCCCACAGTCTTAACTGCCCCACAACATGTGGAATCTTCCCGGACCAGAAGTCAAACCCAAGTTTCCTGCATTGGCAGGTGGGTTCTTAATCACTGGACCACCAGGTAAGTCTCCATCTTGATTCTTAAAGAGATACTAGGGTGTAGGCCAGTGTGGCTCAGTATAACTTCCTGGGATGACGAAAATGTTCAGTATCTGTACTATCCACTATGGTAGCCATGAGCCACACGTGACTGCTGAGCACGTGAAACGTGGCTGGTATAACTGAGGAAATGAACTTTTAAACTGCATTTCATTTTAATTGTTTCACAGTGAAGTAATCCCATAAGTTTAGTGGACTGTATTGGGTAGGACAGGTAGAGAGGGTCAGAGTGAGGGCTCTGGGGTAGACCACCAGGGTTCCCATCCTGCTTCCTAGCCGCAAGCCCCTGGGCCAGTTATGTAACCACTCTGGACCTCAGCGTCCTCATCTGGAAATGGGGATATTATAGTACTGACTTCGCAGGGTGGTTGTGAGGATTAAATGAGTCAATCTACATAAAGTGCCCCGTTTTGGAAAGTCTGTTATTATTGCTCTCTGTATAGCACTGGTGTCTAGCCTGTAATCCGCCTTGAGGACTTCTGTCTGCTCCAGCTCTAAACTCTTCCTGGCCACAGCCTGAGGCGGAGAAAACCAGTGTCGTATCCATGGACCAGGGAGTGCAGAAGACTCAGGGTGCCCAGAGGAGGATGAGGACGATGGATAAGGATGCCCTGGCTGACAGACCCAGCTACCCCTCTCTCCTCCGTGGCATGGACCTGCTGCCCTTCTTGAGAAGAGGTGGGCTGCAGGTGACCGCTGGGGCGTTTGGGGCATGGCAGCCTGGAAGAGGAGGTTCAGATCGGCTCAGGGGTAAGAGGCATTTTTCATTCCAACCTCCTGGGCCACAGGGAACCATAGGAGCCAAACCGTGTCCACTCCATCCTGTCTCCAAGCGTGGAGATGGATGATCTGATCCACCTGCCAAAACAGCGATGAAGCCAGGGGAGGCCAGAAGTCAGGAGGGCTCTCCCGGAAAGCTGTGAGTGGGCTTCTAAGAAATGCAAGACCTGGGTCCCAGGCCAGGGCCCTGGAGCCAAAGCTCTGGAATTCCCCCTCCCTCCTCACCCTGATGAGGAACGGAATTCCTCCATTTCAGGGAAAGTTGGGTGTGAGCCTGGATCCTTTCATTTTAGCCCTATCCTCCATAGGGGTGTGAGGGCCACGTAGGGGTTTCTGGGTTCCGGGACATCTTGGTGTCCCAGAGCACAACCTCAAATTCCCCCAACGAACTAATCAGCCTCAGAGACCAAGGGTCTCACAGCCCCCGCCTTCATCCTGACTAATTCCTCACCTGTCCAGGACTCAGCAGGAAATGGAAGGGTCCCCAGGCAAGGCCCAAGTCCCCTGTGAGGAGGCCCAAGAGAACTCCTACTTCTCCCATCCAGAGTTCACTCCTCCCCCCTGGATCTGGGACTCCTGCCTCTATGACCAGGAGCAACCTACCCTCAGGAGCAACAGAGGAATGCCCCAGTCTCATGGAACAGGGCATGGGCCAGGGATCATCTTGCTGTACTTACCCTGACTCCAGAGTAAGAGACAACAGGAGACACTGAGGTTAGACTCCAGGAAGGACTTCCTTGTGATGAGAACTATGAGATGATTGTAGGAGACAGTTGTATTCAATCTTCGGATCAGGTTAATGGGAGAGGGCTCCGGTAGAGTGGGATGAAGAGAAAACTGGGATTTAAAATACACAGGATAGGGGCTTCCCTGGTGGCTCAGTAGCAGCTGAGCCCTTGTGCCACAGCTGTTGAGCCTGTGTGCTAGAGCCCGGGAGCTGCAACTATGGAAACCCACACAGTCTAGAGCCCATATACCTCAACAAGAGACGCCACTGCGATGAGAAGTCCATGCGCCGCCACAAAGAGTAGCCCCGGCTCGCCTCCAACTGGAGAAAAGCTCATGTGATGACAAAGACCGAGCACAGCCAAAATTAAACAAATAAATAAAATTAATAAAAAGTAAAAAATTAAAACACACAGGATAGTAGCCAATATAAGCTCTCAGTTACCTAGATTGAGAGTCAGACAGGTTTAAATCCCATCCATGCCACTGACAAGCAGGGTGACCTTGAGTTAACTGTTTAACGATGTCCATTCGGTTTCCTCATCTGTACAATGGGGATAGAGACTCCTCTCCCTACCATCCCCCCAGGTTGTCCTGAGGAATGAGGGAGGCCTATAGGTGAACAGTTCCAACCCAGTGCCTGGCACATACCCTGGGGAGCAGAGTGGACTGGGAGTTTAGGAAACAGTGGGAATGGAAGAAATGCAGCAAGGGAGGTGGGGGTGGGGAGCTCAGTCCTGTTATCCTAGCTGGAGGTGGCCTTGGGGCGCGGCTGCTGGTCAACGAACTGGTCCCCCTCCCTGTGCCCTGGCTGAGAGTCTCCTGTTTCCCAGCCCCACTCTGACACCCCATTTTAAGGCAGTTGTACTAGGAGAGTAAAAGTGCTCAGACCCCCCCCCCACCCCCGTGAACTCTGCTCTTTCTGCAGGCTCTTCATTCCACCATGTTGTGGGGGGACCCTCATTTGCCTATCAAAGGAATCCCTGCATGGGGCCTCAGAGAACCCAGATGGCCCTACTCCTTCTGAAAGATCCTGAGAAGACCCTGGGCTGGGGGCCAGCTGTCCACCTGCTTCAGACCAGTGATGGCGAGCACTGGGGTGAGGAGGCCTCTGGTGGTTAGGTAGGGGTGGGCAGCTGGTGAGCAGGTTTGCTGGGGACCCACTTCACACCAGAGTGTGCTCAGTCCCTCCTTCGTGTCCCACTCTTTGTGACCCCCATGGACTCTAGCCCACCAGGCTCCTCTGTCTATGGGATTCTCCAGGCAAGGATACCAGAGTGGGTGGCCATTTCCTTCTCTAGGGGATCTTCCCAACCCAGGGATCAAACCTGGGTCTTCTGCACTTCAGGCTGATTCTTTACTGTCTAAGCCGCCAGGGAAGCCCACTTCCTACCAGACTCGTGTAAACTGAAAGCCCGCTGGACCTCACAGAGGGGCAGGAGGGAGGCTGGTTTTGCCCAGCTGGCACTGTGGCACTGTGTGGCCCCAGGCTGAGTGGCCTCTGAGTGCCTCCCTCCCACAGGCCCTGGCAGGGCTGAGAAAGGCTCAGTGATCACTGGGCCATAAACAGTCATATAGCCAGCGCAGCCCAGACACCCACCGTCAAGGAGGAAAACGGAGAGATAGTGAGGGCTTGAGAAACCCAGAGCTGTACGCCAAAGCAGGAGTCTCCAGTTCAGTTTTGGGGTTCTTGGATGCCAAGGAGCCAAGCTCTTGTTATAAGTGAAGATCCAGCCCCCATCGGAGTGGCCTGGGGGGTGGGACCAATCAGCTTTGACTTTCTCCTCCCATCTGGATAAGACCATGTGGTCTCCGAAGAGCAAAACCTCTCACTTCTGGTGTCCAGGGTCTGAGAGTAAGTCGTTACTGATAAGAGTAAAGCAAGGAGGTCAGGGAGGTGGGGCGGAGCATTTTTAACTTTCCTAAAAAGCTGTGGACTCCCTGAAGGCTCTCTTAGTCTCCCCTTACAGCTCTTTGGTCCCCTCATGTGTGCCACGCCTTCTCGGAAGAGGAGACCTGGGTGCTGGAGTGGCCCCAGGCAGGGCCTGGGCCGTGGCTGAGCGGTAGTGAGCTGCCTGGCTCCTGGCCGGTCCCTTCTCTCTCTCCCCTGCCCCTCACCCCCAAGCTGCTCCTGCAACCCTTGCTCGCCCAGAGCAGTCCCAGCTGCACACCCCGCCCCCTCCCTTCCTCTGCCCACAGAGGAGGTCGCTCGCTGCCCACTGCCAGGTACAGAGGATAAAAATAACCAGTGGAAAAACACGTGGCTCCAGGTCAAACATTAACCTGCGGGACCTGGCGTGCTGGCCGTGGTGTTCCTTCCCAGGTTCCCTGCCCACCAACATGCAGCTGTGGACGGCGTCCTCTCCCCATGGCCATCCCTCTCATTCTTGGACAGACACTCACCACAAGCTCCAGCAGGAAGCACCCACCCACCTGAGGGCCCAAGGGCACAGGTGTGGCCAGCCCATCCAGACTGGTAACTTCGGGGAAGGTCCTCCCTCCACTCAGTCTGGGGTCTTCCCTGAAGCCTCTAGGGGCGCAGGTCAGCCCAGCTCCTAGGTGAAAACAGCCCCTCTGACCCTCTGGGGTTTCTCAGGTGTTTTGTTCATCTGCCGCCACACCAAGCTCACTTAGATTCCTGAAGGAAAGGGAGGGCACACGGAGTCCAGGCGGTGCTGGCCTACACCCCTCAGCACGCTCGGAGGCCACCTGGAGGAGGTACTGGGAGAGGCAGGCAGGTGAGGCCTTCCACCCTTTCCCTAAGGCACCCTGTGTGTGCCCGGCTCTGGAGTCATCTGGGGCTGCGTGACCAGAGGGATGGGTGAGCCCCACGCCCACCCCACAGACCCAGATGACCCTGCCTGCATACCTCAGGCCCACCCCGGCCTCTCACTAGGCAGGTCCTACTCATCGGCATTCCCACAGCTGCCAGAGGCTCAGCAGGGCAATAGCCTGCCCCCCGGCCCTTGCCCCTCACACGACTGGGGTCCAATGCCCAGTGCTTCTAGAAAATGCCACTGAACAGCCTTGAGCCTGAGCCAGATGGGCCATTTTCTGTCAGGGAAACTTGACTGCACAAAGACAGGAGGGTAAAGTCCATCTGGGCACAGCAGGAGGACAGCTGGGGTCCAGGGAGCCCCCACCTCGAAGTTCAAGAGGGGTGTAGGGGGGCTTGGGGCCAGAGAAGCTTCATGCCCCCACCCACCCCAGCCACTACGAGGTCCAGGAGAGTGGCAAGTATGTAACAATTAACTTCAAAGGGGAAGCAGAGGGCTTGAGTGAGATCAGTAAGGGCCTCGTCTGCCTCTCGTGGGGCGACTGAGAGCCAATCTTGCTGACAGGCCAGGAGTCCAGTGCTGGACAGAGAGTTGGGGGACCTGGGGCCTGACCTCTGAGGAATAGCAAGGCTCTACCGGACACAGGAATTCCTACCCAGGACTGTGCCCCAGACTCCTGGAGGTGTTTCCCACCAGGGCGGCCGTTCCTGTGCCAGGACAGGGTTCTGGAGATAGTGCCCGAAAGCCTGGTCTTGCTACTGACCCAGCCAGGCCACACAGGAGGCCCCATGGACTTTGGAAGCCTTTGGTTTACAGCCCGGTTCTGCCATTTCCGAAGCTACATGGTCACGTATGAGTTACTAAGCCTCAGTAAGTCTCAGTTATCTCATCTATAAGATGGGGACAATTAAGTCCAGCTTTCAAGGTGTTCCAAGGATTAAGAGGGCCAATCTCCCTGTTTTGCCTAGCATACAGAAATTATGCTGTTGATGGTTGCTCCAGCAGATTTTTCTCATCATTCGGGGCCTCAGTTTCCTCCTCTGTAAATGAGGAAACTCACGCCCAGCTCACAGGACAAAATGAGCTGATCTTTATATTGTTGTTGTATGTGGACATTGGTCTGTAACTGTCAGCATGATTACTATCTCTTTCCCTCTCTGCACCCTGGTTTCTTTATCCGGATTTGGTCATCTCTGAGGACCTCGGCTGGAGGTCCAGGGTGCTTGTCACCTGCTCGCTGAACTCAGTCACACCCCCTGCTCTCCCCACTCTTTGCCAGGGCCCAGCACCCTATCATGCTCATTATCATGCTGACATTTGCTTTGGCTCGCAGAGCAATTACCTGTTGCATTGAACAAAGGCCCGGGAGTGAGGCAGGTAACAGGACAGCCAGAAGTCCTGGCTTTGGAGAGAGAAGCAGGCAGTGGTGTCAGCCCTAGCCTGACCTCAGGCCTGAGGAAAAAAGCCAGGGATGTGGGGTGGCGGGTGTGAGGTGGGGGTCAGGATTAATTTCCCCCAGCTGAGGCGCTAAGGAGCAGGAGCTGGGGGTGGGGTGTGGGGTTGGGGGGAGAAGGGATGTTTGCATCTGGATGCCATCTGGACAAGGGCAAACATCGAGGGGCCACTCAAGGAAATGCCTGAGCAGCAAATCAAATCCTGCAAAGAAATCGAGGAGCACTTGAAATAAATGTCTGAGGGAGAGGCGTGCCGCTGGGGAAGTTGGGGGTTGCGGGAAGAGCAGGTTGGGGAAGGAGGCCCATGGTGAGAGGCAGGGACCACGCCTGGGAGCCTCTGGTGGGGGCCTCCCTGGGCTGGTGGGCCCCAACAGTCACTGCGGCTGGATCTCTAGGCTGGGGGTGATGAAAGGAGGTCCCCAGTCATACGGAAGATCATCACTGCCTCAGAATTCTGGGTCTCGCTCTCTATATCCTCCCAACCATCTATCAGACCCCTGACCCTGAGGGCTGCTGTTCTTCAATGACCTCACTCCATAAGCATACATGTAGTAGCCACAGGGAAAGCATACATGCATAGCCACAGGGAAAGGAAGCCTAGATGCTCAGAAGTGTAGCTCAGCATATTCAAATCCCCTTTCACCTTCAACTGGCTCATAAAATGCAAGCTGCTATTAAAAATCTGCATGTTTTCCTTTGTAAAAGAGCATAATCCTGAAGCTTCTTGGGCCTTCCTGGGCAGGCCGGCAGGTGCTAACCCTAGGAAGGGCTCCAGAGCAAGACAGGAGGTCTGGGGGTGCATCCCTCAACCCTCTGGGGGCTGGGGACTCCGTACCCTCCTTGCACAAGGCAGGTGCCGCCTTAGCCCTGTCCAGGGAGGTGAGGAAACACACTCACCCCCCCAAGCCGGCCAAAGGCCACAGGACCTGGACACATGGGCCTTCTCCCCTCTTCCTCCCGAAAAGAGTATGTGTGCCCACAGTCACGTCTGTGTACTTGTGCGTGCACATGTCCGTGAGTTTGTGCAGGTTTTGCATCTGTGAATGTGTACGTGTGCTCCTACTGTCCGTGTCTGCACAGATATGTTCTGTGCACGGTGTTTATTTGTATATGTCCTGTGTGCAAAATATTTGTGGGTTTTAATATGTGAACCCGCTGGGCCCATGTTTGTGTGACCGTGTGAGCATATGTTACACAAATGCGGGTTGTATATATAATTGTGGGCAAATGTGCACTTACATCTTTCTGTGTTTTGTTCTGTGCAATGTGTGTATATGTTGTGTGTTTGTATTTGAGTCTGTAGTCAAGGTACAGATATGTTTGTATTATGTATTTCTGTGTTAATATATGCTTGTGGATATAATACATCTGTGTAGAATTGGCATGCCTGTGTATCACGTGTGGGTGTGCGCTTGTGTGTGTGGACATGTACATGAAATGCAGTTGAGTCTGTACGTATGTATATACCCCTGGAGAAGGAAATGGCTACCCACTCCAGTATTCTTGCCTGGAAAATCCCATGGACAGAAGAGCCTGGCAGGCTACAATCCATGGGGTCGCAAAAGAGCTGGACACAACTAAGTGACTAAGCACGCATGCCATATACAAATATAATACGCCCATGTGGAAATACATGCCCATAATTAGCATAGGTGAATCACGTGTATATGTGTTTGCACATCTGTATGTGAAACGTGTGTGATTTGTGCATGCCTGGGCCTGTAGGAGGCAGCCTAGCATGTGAGGAGCCGCCCTGGACTTGCAGCCGGAGCAGGCAGTTCAGGCTCCAATGCCTTGGCCTTCTGAGCCTCCGTGGGCCTGGCTCTCACTGCCTCAGCTGTGCTACTTGCCCTCCCTGCCTCCCACCTGGAAGGCCCGAGATGGAGGAGCTCGTGGACAAGCAGGAAACCCAGAGCAGGACTGTCCTGGCAAGCACAGGGAGCTCTGTTGGGTCCAGCCCTGCTCGAAGGAGGGTGAAAAAGAGCCTGCCCTCACCCGGCTTACAGTCTGGCTGTAGAGATAGAAGACAGAGACAGGAGAGGGAAGGGGCTGGAAGGGGTTGGCAGATATGCTCGTGGGGCCAGGAGGGAAGAGCCTGGGTATGTGGGTGCAATCACTCTGGGATAGTGGGCAAGCCATTTCCCTGCTCTGCCCCTCCATTTTCTCATCTGTAAACAAGACACAGCAGGGCACACCTCAGAGAGCTTTGTAAGGGCTAAATGAGTCAATACGTGGAAGGTGCTTAGAAGAGTGCCTGGCACACAGAAAGTGCTCAAAGGGTGTTAACTGTTACTGTCACTACAACATGAGAAGCCACTGAATTTGTTCTAAGGACATAGAAAATCAAGTTAATAGCAACAAAAATGACCATCCTCAATTCCAGGAAGAGTAAAATGTGGAAATGAAAAAAAGTCATGGCTCAACTCTGGGTGTCAATGCTTTTATAAGATCACGCTCCATTTCCATCTAACCAGGATGACATGGGGATTAGAGTTGGGGATGGGTGGGAAGGCTGTGCAGGGCTGTAGCCAGAGGCAGCAGAAGAATCTGTTCTGGTCAGTGAACGTGGACACCTCTTCTAAACAAGGGACGTTATAGAGTCATGTGATTCATGTGTATAAACAACTTTGATAATGACTGGTAAAAATCCATGAAAATACATCAGGGAGCTAGCTATGCTTGTGGTCGGGTGTCCATCATTTTCATTCCGTGCTCACGTTCAGTCATGTCTGACTGTGACCCATGGACTGTAGCCTGCCAGGTTCTCAGTCCGTGGAATTTTCCTAGGCAAGAATACTGGAACAGCCTGCCATTTCCTACCGCAGGGGATCTTCCTGACCCAGGGATCGAACCTGGGTCTCTTATTGGTTGATCAAACCTCTGCCGATCTGCATTGGAAGGCAGATCTTTTATCCCTGTGCCATCTGAGATATCTGTGGTCAAGTGTACTTGAGTGCCAAGTCTTGAATAGGTGATGTTGGCTATCCATCTCAGCAAAGGGTGAGACATGCCAGCAAGGGTCTCCAAGGACCAGGGGTGCCTGGGAGGGGGTCTTCTCTCTCCCCACCCCAACCAGAAATGACTTTAAATAAGAACAAGGATGTGTCCTGGCAGACCATTATTACTTTGACTGCCTGCAGAACCCTCCCCTCCCTCTGTACTGGCTAGTCATCCATCTAAATGCATGGGTAAGAAGAAACGTAATGAAATACACGAAAATGTATATGCTGTTTGAGAGGTACCACCCTTCTAAGCCTTTTGCCTCATGTAACTCTCTTCATCCTCCCACCCATCCTGACAATCTTTTTTGATTTCCATTGTAAAGATGAGGAAATGAGGTGCAGAGAGGTTAAGTAACATGCCCAAGGCCACAGAGTAGAGCCAGGATTGGAACTCAGGCAGTCTCACCCTGGAGTCCATACTCTCAAGCACCAATTATTCAAGAGACGGGTTCACCTGGCCCGTTGCCTTGAGAACAGCCAGCAGCCAGGCCACACCGGGTGATCTTGCTGGACTTGGCAGGGAGAGGCCGTGCTCCCACAGGGGCCAGGAACTATCAGGTATGACATCCCTGCCGGGGCCCTCAACAGGGAACCCTGTTTGGGCTGCTCGTGGGGGCCCAGGTGGGTGGTAGGGCGAGAAGGAGCCAGAGCCTAGAGGCCTTCGGATGTCAAGATGCTGATGTCAGCTCCAAGTCAGTCCAAAAAGGCAGACGTAGTCCTCGACCTTCTAGCACGGTGTGCCTGCCTGTCCAGCCGCACCCCAGGTGGTCACCGAGTGCTCACCGGGGGGTTGGAATTGGGTTCAGGGTCCAGAATGCTGGGGCTGGTGTCCTGTCACCTCCTAGCCGTGGGACTGTGCATAAGTTACTCAACTGCTCTGTGCCTCAGTTTCCCCTCTGTATTCAAAGATCATCACAGCACTGATCTCCCAGTTGTCATGAAGACAAAGCAAGTTAATAGTTAATAGCAAGAGTTTCGCACTGTGCCCAGCCCATCCTCTGTGCTCAATTACTCTAGCCACTCTATGTCCCTTGACCTTTGGGAATATGAATAAGAACACCCGAGCTTCATCTACTTAATCCCTAGTAATGGTAATAAGATGAATAAGAGTTTGCCTCTCAGCAAGCTTTTCAGCCTATTTGGGGATGTTGGCTGACAGTAACAGATAAATAATTGCAAAACGAAGGCAGAAGCAAGCTCATTGTGCCCAAAGGTGGGCACCTCACAGTCTCTGGTTCTGGGAAACTAGCACACGAGCCCTGGACTCAGCAAGGGCCTGAGGTGGCCTTTCATCTCCAGCTTCGATCTGCAGAGTGGATGGGCTAAATGATGCCCCTAAAGAAGGGCTGGGGCATCAAAGGGGGCTCGATGGGCCCTGGCAGGAGACAGCCTGGAGGCATGGCAGGGGGTGGCAGCCTCCCAGGCCAGTGAGCAGCACCACAGGTTTCACCACGCAGGCCAGATTTTTGCTCATCTGTTCTCCTTTGGACTAAGTCCAGACAGCTCTGATCTGAATGCCAAGAGGGCCCTTGCCCACCACATTCCCAGGGAGACTTCCCGGCCCTTGAGGCAATGTTTTCTCTTGGATGGGAGTGATGTGGCTTGCGAGTGTGGTGGGTTTTTGCTGGCAGGAGGGGTAGGCTGGGTGGCAGGCCCGTTTCTCACTGCAGTGAAAGCCTGGGCAGTCCAGGGTCTTCCTCAGGCTGTGATCCCCTTGGGCACTGTGGGAGAGGGGTCCCAGACCACCAGTCCTCCTGCGTTCCAGTCAGATGTGCTGAGAGACCCTCCCCAGCCTCCCAAGGCAGCGTACAGGCAGTACACCTCTGGCCACCAGGCTTCCTCTGCCACACTTTCATTCACTATTCATTCAATAAATGTTTAGCTGAGTGTCTGCTTGATACCAGACCCATCTGCAACCTTGCTGGGAGGCCGGCATCAGCATCATTTCACAGGTGAGGAAAATGAGGCTTTAAGAATAGAAAGAGAGAGAGAGCTTGGAAGGTGCAGAGTGGGATTAGATGCCAACTTGTCTAACCACACAGCCTAGACATCAATTGCCATCCCTCGTTAGTCTTCCTTCTGAGGCTGGGATGATGGTAATGATACAGAGAGCATCGGTGCGTTCTTGCTATGTGCCAGGCTTTGCTCCCAGAGCTTGACGCGTCTCAGCTCGTCCCGTCCTCACTTCGCAGAGATCAAAAGCTTGCTCCAGGGACTTCCCTGGGTCCTGTGGCTAAGACTCCACACTCCCAATGCAGGGAGCCTGGGCTCGATCTCTGGTCAGGGAACTAGATGCCACATGCCTCACACACATGCACAAAGGAGCTTGCCCCTGGTGTCAGGGAGCTAAGTGTGGAAGAGCCCAGGAGGTGTCTGGCTCCAGGGTCTCTCATGCTCACAACACTCCTGGACAGATGCCAACATCTAGACCTAGAGAGATGTGATGCTGGGAAAAAGCCGACTGGCAGAAACGTGTGGTCAGGAAGCCACTGTTTATAGGAAGGAACCCTAACAACAGGCCTGTTGATCCTGCAGGTGGAAGGCTCTGGGGCTGGAGAGTGGCAGGGCCCACGTGTGTGTGTTGGCAAAGTCTGAGAGAGAGGGTGACCTCTGAGCTTTAGTGGGGCCTCAGGACACTATCCCTGGGTAGTGCTTGCTCACAGATAGGTCTGGGGTTCATGACATCTGGCTGGAAAAGGTCCCTGGGCAGACACTGAGGAGAGGACCCACAGGTATCGAGAGTCCACACGGAGCTGGCAGTACTGAGCTCTGGACTCAAGACTAGGGGAAGAGAGGTGTGCCAGGTAAGATGAGGTTCCTTCAGGCCTCTAGGAGGCTTGGATCAGAGAACTACAGCACCCACCTAGAAGGCTTGTTAACATATAGCTTCCTAACACCCAACCCTGGAGACCATGACTTATAGGAGATCTAGCAGTGGGGCTCTAGAACCTATAGTCTTTTTAAATGTAAAGATTATTTTCATTTTTGTATAGTTTTGAAAAGGTGAAAAGAACAGAAAAAGGGAGGGAGGAAGAAAGGAAAGGAGAAAAGGAAGGAAGGGAGGGAAGGAGTGAGGAAGGATGAACCAGTACTGAAGAGAACACAGTGACAAGCAAATCTCCCTTGGATGCTCCTTCTTGGGAACCGTCCCCCGGGGAACAGCGGTGACCACCTTCTTGCTTTCTTTCTGGAGATGTTCCAGCACACACAGCACCCATGAAAGCATAGCAAGCCACTTCCTTCTTTCTCATGGCTTTTTTAAAGATGCATTTTTAAAAAGCTCTTCAGCAAATTTTAATAAACAGCTAGTTGGGCTTAGAAAACTTCTTGCAAGCCTACAGCTCTAGATTTGAATCTCACTTCTGACATTTACAAGTTTAAGTGACTTTGGGGAGGATACATGACCTCTCCAAATTACAAGCCTTCACTTCCCTAGGCATAGGAGAGGGTAATCCTGGTAGAGTTTTAATGAAGATTAGAAATAATTTTATGGCCAATGCCTGGTGCCTACTAGGAGATAATAATTATAATAAAGAGGATGAAACACTGACACATCTATGCAGAAAGATGAGAGCAATCCCAAAGAGGGTTTCAGCGAAGGGTTCACAAGCCAGGCTGCTGGCAGGATGAATCCTTTCATCTTGGCCAGAGGAAAAGTCCAGGAACCAACAAGGTGAAAGGGTGAGCTGCATGCCCGCAATCCATGAGTGGCACCAAGGGATCAGGCAGGGTGAAGGCCCAGATGAGAAGCCTTGCCAGCTCGGGCCCCCTGCCTTGGAAGATAATTCATTGTTGGTCTGGATGATGTGTCACTAAGTCAGGGCTGGCAGGATCAGCATTGGCTGGGAACCGAAGCCATGGGGGGACTGGGTCACCTGCCCTTGGAGGTTCAATCAGGCCCATTGCTTGGCTGTTGCTTGGCCTGGTGGCTCTAGGGCCTGGGACTTCTCGGGCACCATGTCCAGCGTAGGGCACATACAGGACCTAAACAAATCCTTACAGAATTACCTTTTGGATTGCAAACCTAACTGGAAAAAAATAATTCCAAGGCATTCAGAAAAAGAGTCAAGGGAGGGGTTGAGTCAGGAACAGGTCCAAGTCCCAGCTCTATAATTTCCAAGAGGTGTAAATTCAGGCACACTATATTTTCCCAAGCCTCAGTTTCCTTGTTAGTAACCAGGGCCTTCCTTCAAGGATTAAGCCATAAAATGTCTATAAGGCAACGGGCACAGGGCTTGTGTTCAACAATAATTATAGCCTAAATTTATTGTCTTTCCTTTTCACAACAGCTAGTTATTGGAATTCAATTGATTATATTGGCAAATGAATTTTATATACACTGCAGTGGAGTAGTTGGCCCCGAAGTAGGGAAGGTTTGAGCAAGGAGATTTTTTTTCAGTAAGAGGTGAATTCAGAAACTGTGTTGAAAAGGAAGATGTCATAGTTGCTGTTTAGTTGCTAAGTCGTATCTGACTCTTTGCGACCCATGGACTGTAGCACGCCAGGCTTCCCTCTCCTTCACTATCTCCCAGAGTTTGCTCAAACTCATGTCCGTTAAGTCAGTGATGCCATCCAATCATCTCATCCCCTGTCTCCCCCTTCTCCTCCTGCTCTCCATCTTTCACAGCATCAGGATCTTTTCCAGTGAGTCAGCTCTTCACATCAGGTGGCCAAAGTATTGGAGCTTCAGCTTCAGCTTCAGCATCAGTCCTTCCAATGAATATTCAGGGTTGATTTCCTTTAGGATTGACTGGTTTGATCTTCTTGCTGTACAAGGGACTCTCCAGAGTCTTCTCCAACACCACAGTTCAAAAGCATCAGTTCTTCAGTGCTTAGCTGGCTTTATGGTCCAACCCTCACATCCATACATGACTATTGAAAAAACCATAGCTTTGACTAGATGGACCTTTGTCAGCAAAGCGACGTTTCTGCTTTTTAACAGAAAAAGGAAGGTGGCTTTTAATTAATTTAACAATTTTTATTCGGCACCGACCATGCACCAGGCAAGATCTTAGGCCCTGAGAATGAAGCAGCATATAAGGCAGATGCACATCCCCTCCCTTGTGGAGAGTATGTTCTAGTAAGTTATTCTAGGACCCAGGCACCCAGTGTGGGGGGGGAGGGAGGGACTTTTCCAGACCAAAAAGCCCCTTTCTCCACAGAGAGGGTCAAACTGCATCCCACCCAGGACAAATGGCCTGGCTAGTACCATAAGGACAATTTACTGACCCCGGAGAAATCCACTCTGGGCTTGACTGAAAAATGCACCTGGAGTGAGGGGCTGGCACTGCCTGGAACAGGCTCCCAACAGTGGCAGAGAACCTGACCCGTTTTGGTTTCTGTCTGGGTCTAGACTGGCTCCCTCCAGATGGCTACCCCAGGAGCCCTTGGCCTTCACCCAACCATGAGGTGAGTGGGGAAGGATGGACCCTACTTCATAAAGGCCCAGCAAATGATGGCTCAGTGTTCTGAGTCCCTGAGCTGTGTTTACTTTTCTTCTCAGACTGGGGCTCCCGGAGGGCGGGACTGTGTCTCCTCCCAGACCAGGGACATTTCCCCTCTCCTCTCCAGGCTTGGCTACTGTGGAGAATGGATCCTCTTCCTTATTTCTGAGGTGATGGCATGCGTGTGTGCTAAGTCGCTTCAATTGTGTTTGACTCTATGTGACCTTACGGACTGCCACCTGCCAGGCTCCTCTGTCCGTGGGATTCTCCAGGCAAGAATATTAGAGTGGGTTGCCATGCCCTTCTCCAAGGGATCTTCCCGACCCAGGGATCAAACCCATGTCTCTTAGGTCTCCAGCACTGCGGGGAGGGGGTGGTTTCTTTACTGCTGAGCCACCAGGGAAGCCCCCTGACTTGATGGCCCCCCGAATGAAAGACTGAGTTGACTGAAATTAGCTCTCCTGCTGTCAGGCCAGGACTCTGTCCCGTAGGCGGATCAGGCGCAAACCTCCACTCTGCCCTTCAACTTCTCACAAGCTCCAGAGTCATCTCAGCCCTGTCTGTTCACAAAGCTGTCAGGATGCCTGGCTACCAGGCCAGCTGCTTTTCCATCTCCAGGGAAAGGGCACCCTGAGCGCTGGGACTTTCTATCTCACCCCTCCCTGGATGCTATTAGGCAAGCGAGGCGTTGACTTTTCTGCAGCTTCCACTGTTTAGCTACAGGATTAGTTCTAGTCCATTTACTCACCAAGACCGCTGGTCAAACGCTGGGACCAGAAAAGCACATACCCATTGCATAATAAATGTTTAATAACGACAGTCGGGACTGACCAGAAAATGCCTCGGCTGGCAGGCCTGCAGTCACACCGGCTCCAGGGAGCAATGAAAGTTCAGCTCTATTGCCCCCACCTACCTACTCCACCTGTCTCCAGGCTCTGAGAGCTCAATGCAGCCTTCCCACCTGCCTCCCTCAGCCACCTGCCCACCCTGTGACAGCAGAACCACAGTGGGTAAATCCCAACATAGTCCTCCAAGGTCCTCTGTTGGGTGTTACTATGACTGGTCTTGCCTCCTCCTTCAGCCTGGGGGCTTCCCTGGGTAGGGGTGCTCTTCTCAGACTGGGCTCCCTGAGAATGGGGCTGTGTCTCTCCTCAGATTGGGGCTCCCTCAGGCAGGGCTGTGTCTCCTCCTTAGATTGGGGCTCCCTGAGGCAGGGCTGTGTCTCCCCTCAGACTGGGGCTCCCTGAGGCAGGGCTATGTCTCCCCTCAGACTGGGGCTCCCTGAGGCAGGGCTGTGTCTCCCCTTTTACTCCTAGCCCCAGGCAGCCTAGGATCTCCCTTCCTCACAACTTCCCACCCAGCTCAGCAGAGCTGGTTTCACCTGCCCTGTGCCCAGGCCCCAGGCTCATTTGCAAACAAAGACCATATCTGTGCAAGTGCTGGCAGATGTTAAAGATAACCCCGCTTGGCCCTTTAGGAATTAGTCTAAAATATACTATTATATTTCAGGAGTCTTAAGGGTGTTTCTGAAACCTTGGGGCCCAAGACAGTTATAACATATGTCCATTTTAGACTTTGGAAAATAGGGCGCTATAATTGGAAAAGTTAGCGAAGCGCTAAGTACAGGGAGCCGGTCTCTTTACATCTCAAATACCAGGTATTTAGGTGGCTTTCTTAGAACCTGGCATTAGGGACACGTGTGAATGGGCCTGGCTCATTTCTGAGGGGTGAGTGGGAGCAGCTGGTGAGGGTGCCCAGGCAGAGCAGGCAGCACCACCTCTGAGCTGCATTGTCAGTGCCCCAGCTGCCTGGCACAGGGACCCCACACCCACCTCCCTTCTCCTTCTGCTCTTCTGACCTGGGCTTTCCAAGTTCCCCAGGAGCACGTGGTAGACCCAGGCTTGACACTCATGCCCATAAAGTATGCCAGGTCCCGGCCTTTTCTCCAAGGGTGGAATAAGGGACTCCTGCTTTTTTTTTTTTTCAGAGCATGATGGCTATGCCCTTGGGTGCTGGCGCCAGACTGTCTGAGTTCAAATCCTCCCATGCCCACTCAGGCAAGTTACCTAACCTCTCTGGGCCTCAATTTCCTCATCTATAAAATGGGATGAAAGTTATAATACTTACCTCCCAGGCTTGTTGAGATGATTAATGCAATAACTTACCTAAAACATTTCGCACAGTGCCTGGCACACAGTAAGAACTCAACATTAGCTACTATAATTATATTATGAAAGAGTTAAAGATACTTCCAAAGCACTCTTTCATCACACCTGGACTCTCTACTGACCTTGCCCTCCTGGGAGACCCCTCTATGCTTCTCTCAACTTGACCGCCTTCTCTGATCCTGATGGGTTACTTTTTGTTCGTGATTTATTTATTTGTTCATTCATTGAATGGTTCCTCCAATACAGACTCATGTGGTTACTGGAGAGTCCATTATTGACACAGAGAGTCCCTTGCTTGCCAAATGCTGCCCCCAAACCCTCACCTAAGAGACATGGCACTTCAGCAGCCTAATGAGAAAGTGGGGGTGATCTGCAGAACCCATCTCATTCCTAGAACTACTAATCCAAGCATGAAGCCAAGTGATAACCACCTGCAGAGTCGAGGGAGGGACACAGTGTTCTAGAGGAAAGGGTAACCCCCCATCATGTATTCCCAGAGCATCAACAACTTCTGGTGTAGTATTTTAGTTTCAAGGTGTAAGGAAGGCACACTTGGTCTTTTGGTGTAGAGAAAAGCACAGTGGCCATTGAGTTTTCCAGACAATGTGAAGGGCCTGGGGCCATCTACTAACATTTCAGTTACCTAGAGCTGCATAACAAGCTACACCCAAAGTCAGTGGATTAAGACAGCAGTGATTTATTTGATGTTGATTCTGCAGTTCGGATAGGGTATGGTGGGAACAGCTCATTTCTTCTCCATGGCTCCATGCCTCAGACTGTAGGACCCACTTCCAGGATAGATTCACCCGGGCTGAGGAATTGGTACAGGGTCAGCTGGGGCTGAGAATGGGGCCTCAATTCCCCACCAAGTGGCCTCTCCTTTCAGTTGTGTTGGATTTCTCAAGATTGGCAGATGGGATTAGAGAAGGGGTATCCCAAGAGCCAGAATTCTAATGGTACTAGTTCTGCTATATAAGTACTACCCAGTCTCTCTTTGCATCAGTCTTGCTAATGTCCCATTGGCCAAAACAAGTCACATGGCTAGATCCAGAGTCACGGTGAGCAGAGACCACACAAGGATATGAATAGTGGAAAGGATGATCTGTTGGGGACCACAAAAGTAGTGATCTGCCAGAGAATGGAGCCCCAGCCGCTCCAGTGACTAGGCATAACCAAGTAGCCCCAGCTGTGGCCATTTCATTGAGAGACAACAATAAGGAGCATATATAGGTTTAACTGTTGGAGCAAAGAAACTCCAAAATATGGAGATTTAACAGGGTTGAATTTGATCTCTCCCACATATGTACATCCAAGTATATAGTTCCACGGAGGATGAAGCGACTTAATTGTGATAGATATCCAGCTTCCTGCGATCTTGTTGCTCTGTCTTCCTCAAAGGGCAGCTTTCATCATATGGTCCAAAATGACTGCTCCAGCTCCTGCTATTGCATCTGCATTCCAGCCAAGGGGAAAGGGAAAAAGGAAACGGAACACTCCTTCCTTGCCATTCCATTGGCTAGGACCTAGTCACAAGCCACATCTAACAGCAAAGGAAATGGGAAAATATAGTCCTTGGTGAAGAGTGTTGTACTTGAGTAAAACTTTTATCACCATAAAAGAAGAGAACAAATATAGAGGAACTTTGTGGTCTTAGCCATAGGAAACAAATGACCAGCCCCAAGACATTCCACCTGCTGATCTTCTGAGTTAGGAAGGATAATATTGCCAACATCAGGAGCAAAGATTTTAAAGCATCCTTGAACTGTAGCTCATGATATAGAAGAAGGGTCACCCATGGGTGGCAGGCAGACTGGGATCTGCACAATCAGGAGCCACCCATCTTCCTAGGGAGCCACCAGAGAGGAGCACTGGTTTGTGCTGCTTCTACCAGCTTCACTGCCTGTGGGCAGCCCCTGAGCATCTCCAAGGTGTGGCAGAGGGTGCTCCACTGAGAACACCTATAGTTCACTAGAGGAGGCTATAACCATCCGCTGCAGCCCAAAGCACTGAGCCTGTGCAGGCTCCCAGTGCTTGCGATGGAGCCCTGGACTGCAGAGGTCAAGGTCACTGGGGGGATCTCACAGGCAAACCTGAACCCTTGGCTTCAGAGAGGGCCTCTTGTACCACCAGCACCCCGAGATATTCCACAGCTCAGAACATCTGCGGGAGTGAACAGCTCAGTGCGAAGCTATCTGCCTAACTGTTAAAGGCTGACCTGATAGCTGTCTGCTCTCCCTGCCTGCAGGGCTCCCCCTGCCTCCACACCACTGGCACTCTGGACAGGTCTCTTACCGGGTCTGGTTGTTCCTTGTTGGTGTCAGCTGCTTAGTTTACTTTGTACCTGCCCCCTCCCTGGCCTTACCCCCTTCAGTGAAAGGTTCTGCACTTTGGAGCTAAGCTGTGGGCAATTTGTCCCCCGAAGGGCCTGGGGCAGAGGGCTGGAGGAGACCCTCTACTTATTATATGAGCAATGACACATTTCCACGAAGAGTGGCTCAGATACAGGGGCTCTCTTCCTGGGAGCTTGGGAGCAAAAGTGTGCACACAGTCAGGCCGGAATCAGGACAAGACAAAAGCCAAGGAAGAGCAGACAGAGGGTGCAACTAAAGGATATGTCCAGCACGCGAGCAGAACATCGAGGCCCCTGGAACACCTAGAAGTTGATTCACTTGAAGAAGGGGCCAAACAGGAGAGTGAAAATGCAGAGATCCTCCGAGCTGGAGAGGTTGTCTAAATTCAAGGTTGTCTAAATAGCACAGCAGGCTCAAAGGGAAAGGGCAGATTCTCAGGACACTGACTAGGGGACCAGTCAAAGCCTCCCAGGCTTCAGGACAAAGGAGAAAACATTTAGGGAGAAATGAGCCTTACTCCTCCCACAACCCCTCTCAGCACACTGTCTTTCTCTATGACGTATGTATCTGTAAGATAAAACACACCTCCTAGATGGGCGGATGTGGACACAAAAGGAACATAGGAAACATGTTCAGCATCACAAATAATTCAAGAAAGGCAAATGCAAACCAGTTAGTATTTACACCAATTATACAGTGTATGATTGTTGTTCAGAGTAACAGTGTGTAAGTGTTAACTCTTGAACAACATGGGTTTGAACTGTGCAGGCCCACTTATATGTGGAATTTTTTTCAAGAAAAATGCAACAAATTAAAAATTCAATAAATTTTAAAATAAAAGAATGCAGTACTACACAATCCATGGTTGATTGAATCTGCAAATGCGGAGCCATGGATACCGAGAGCTGACTATAAAGTCAAACATGGATTTTTCACTGCCTGGAGGGTGGGTGCCCCTCACTCCCATATTGTTCAAGGATCAACTGCACTGGTTTTTTAAATGTCATATTTACTTATTTGGGCTTCCCAGGTGCACTAGTGGTAAAGAACTGACCTGCCAACGCAGGGCACATTTAGAGATGTGGGTTGGATCCCTGGGTCAGAAAGATCCCCTGGAGGAGGGCCGGACAACCCACTCCAGTATTCTTGCCTGGAGAATCCCATGGACAGAGGAGCCTGGCAGGCTACAGTTCATGGAGTTGCAAAGAGACACAACCGAAGTGACTTCACGTGCACACATACACACATTTATTTGTCCGTAACAGGTCTTAGTTGCAGAATGTGGGATCTAGTTTTCTGACCAGAGATTGATCTCCTGCGCCCCCTGCTTTGGGAGCATGTAGTCTTAGCCTCTGGACCACCAGGGAAGTCCCCTGTACTACTTTTAAATGTTTTTTAGCAAATTCCAACTGGGACATCAGGATGGTCTGTCCATCTGTCCTCAAGGCCCAGCCTCCTCCTGTCTAACCCCACTCCCGTCATAGGAAATTGGACCTTGACATTAGAGTTCCTACCCATAGGCTGATCTGAGCCAATCAGATGCTCCCTCTTTAGAATTTGAACTCAGAGACGCAGAAACAATAGGCCACTGGTGGTGGATGTGGGGCCTCTGTGTCCACAGGGAGACCCAGATGTGGTTCTAAGTACATTTGCAGTGAGGCAGGCCAGCGAGGTGGGATCTGGCCCACTAGTTACTGACTACATTTTTGAACAAGTTACTTAGTCTTTTACATGTCTTTGTTTCTTTACCTGTAAAACAGGATTAATTATAATTCCTACCCCAGAAGGTGGTTGTGAAAATTAAGATAATTGTTACAGGCAGTTGGGACAGTACCCAGACAGTACCTGGGACAAAGTAAGCGCTCAGAACATGTAAGCAGTGAGTTACAAAGTGATACGTGCTCAGAGCTGATAGCTCTGCTAGGACAAAATAAAAAAACTCAAGAAAGAGAGAGAAGGAACTGAGAGAGCAGAGAAGCTGGAACAAAGCAGGCCCCCTGGAGCTGGAGGCAGCTGTTTTAGCTCCTGTTGACTTCCAGCTCTGATTTCCCTGAAGCTTGACTGTACTTGGCTCCTAGTGTGGATGTATCTTTACATTAAACCTCCTCCATTTATTTTTGGAGAGCAGTTTGGCAAGCCACATCAAACAGCACAAAAACAGTCTTGCCCGCTGACCTGGGCATTTATCTTACAGAAATAATTAGTGAGAAAGAAACAGCCACATGCACAAAGATACCCAAGACAGCTTTATTTATAATAATGGAAAGCTGGAAGACATCAAATGCCTGGAGATCAGGGAATAGAAAAGTCTCTTGGATGGAATATTATGTAGCCATTAAGAAGGACTAAGATAAAGACCATGTGGCAACATTAAATGTTTATGAAAGAGTAAGTGAAAAAGAGCAGAACACAAAACTGTAGGAGACTTATTACATTGGGTTAAAAAAAGAGAATGCATGTGTGTATGGATGGGGTTGGCTGGGATTGCTGAAAATGACAAAAACAAGCTTATTCTTGGGCGAACAGAAGGGAATGGCTCCCGGGTGGGAAGAGACTCCTTCCCAGTCAACCCAGAGGCACCCCAGCCTGGGAAGAAGGATAAATGCTCTTTAAACTTCCGGTCCCCATACCCCACTCTTTGCCAGACCCCACCCCGCCCCTCTGGGGAGATGATGCTCAGGGCTCGGGCCGCTGGTATTTTTAGCCAGGCCTCTTGTTGTCCAATGTTCTGGGGTAAAAATAGCTGGGGTGAAGGGCACAGCCTAACTTCACTGCTTTCCGTCCCCCACCCCACCCCGCCAACCCCGGAGCAGGCGCCTCCTGGTCTTGGAACCACAGCTTCCCACTGCCTCACTCTGGCTCCAGCCCGTCTCTTGTGGCCTTAGTGGCCAGGGGAGAATGCTTTAGTCTGGACCGTCTTGGAGCCTTGGAGGTCACAGAGGCTAAGTGTTCCATTTTATGGATAAGGAAACTGAGGCCGAGCTAGAAATGACATGCCAGGAAGTAGCTGGCCAAAGCAGTCCCGTCCTCAGCTATACCCATCCTTTTGGCTCCGCCACTGCCCCTACTCCTGTCACTTACAGGACTTCATTCGAGGGAAGAGGGTGCTAGACTGCACTTCATGAGCTATGCATCTGACTATGCATTCGACTCCTGCCTCTACTGGTGGTCAGCTATGAGGTGGGAGGTAGGTCACTTTCCACCCCAGATTGCGATTTCTGGGTCTGTAAAATGAACAAGTTGGACAAGACCAGCTCCCGACAGCTTTTGCATTATGAGTGGCATCTTCCGTCCCAGGCTGGAGGCTGGACCTGCCAGCTATTTCCACCTTTACCTGCCATCTTCCCAGAAACTGAGTTCTCCAGCTCCCCTGATGGACTATCTGAAGGACTATCTGAGGCTGTCACTGCCTCTCAAATGAGCTTCCCCCAGCTCCAGGCACACATCGAGGCCCCTCCACCTGTTGGGGTACCTCCTCAAGGAACAAACACTCATTGTAACAGCCCAGTTAGTTAAAGTCACTCAGTCGTGTCCAACTCTTTGTGACCCCATAGAATGTAGCTTGCCAGGCTCCCCTCTCCATGGAGTTCTCCAGGCAAGAATACTTGGGTAGCCATTCCCTTCTCCCGGGGATCTTCCCAACCCAGGGATCGAACCCAGGTCTCTCTCAATACAGGCAGATTCTTTAACATCTGAGCCATTGGGGAAGCCCTGTAACAGCCAAGGCCAAACCTAATTAGGGAGGTAAATCTTACAAGAGCTATTTGAGGCAAAATATCTGAGACTTGAAGAGAGTCAGCTGGGAGAAGCCCAGAACTCCTCACCACTCCCCCAGAGCATAAAGAGTGATCCTGGCAAGAAAAGTATCCAAAGGTACCCAGCACAGCACAGACTATTCCACTGTGATGTGCTTTCCACGTGGCCCCTGGTTCTGATCTCCCGCTCAAAGCAAGCGTCATGTCCCACTTGGACCTGTGATTTCAGTCCACAGATCTTATCCCCTGCCTAGCTTAGGAGTTCCCACACATCAGCCAGCTCACAGCTCATATGGGAAGGGCTTAAAATGAACAGCCCAAGTGAGAAATCACAATGCTTGTGGCCAGAAGAGAAGCTGAGCTTAATGGGCTGTGCTGGCAAGCAAGTTTCACCACCTTAGGCCCAGCCTGCTGGCTCTTTTGGGGCACGTGTGTTATTGTGTATATGCGCATGCTTGTGCTCACTGGTGGAGCATCTGCCTGCAATGAGGGAGAACTGGGTTCAATCCCTGGGTGGGGAAGATCCCCTGGAGGAGGGAACAGCAACCCACTCCAGTATTCTTGCCTGGAGAATTCCATGGACAGAGGAGCCTGGTCGGCTACAGTCCATGGGGTCGCAGAGAGTCGGACATGACTGATAGACTAACAACACTCAACACAACAGGCCTGCGTGCCTCTGTGTTGTGTTTCTGGAGCCCGTGTGTGCCCTGGAAGGGGTCCCACGACTCCTCTAAGTTTCCCCAGCCTGAGAGCCCGAACCCTCGGGAAACTGAACGATGGTTAGGACAGCCCCCTTGAGCTCTCTTCAATATTTCAAACACTGACCTGGAAATGCTGCCTGCTTCTCTTACACAGTTGCAGTCTCTAACTCAAATGTCAAATCTCTGCCCTTAGCTGGCACTTTATTGGTACGGTAACACTGGAAACTCTGTGATTATCTCAGGAACAGGCCTCTCTCATTAATAAAATGGGGAAATGGATTAGGGCATGTTTTGTAGACAAAACACAGAACCCAGGCAGGGACGCTAATCCTGAAGTCCTAGGGCTGAGAAGCCGGAGATCAAGGATTCTGAGTCAGACATCGGAGATCTTGAGAGCCGAGGTGGCTGGAGAGGGGTTGATCCATTGTGGTGAGTCCCCAGACCACCCGTGAGACCCTCTTAAATCATCTGAAAGGAGGGTAGAGGTGTATGTGGCCTGTGGGAAGCGCCTAGGGGACCAGCCTTTCCTTGTCTCTTGTGCTCCCCATCCTGGCTACCAAAAGCTGAGCCGCACACTCAGCCTGGTATGAAGGGAGGGAGAAAGACAGACGGGGGTCCTTGTCCAACCTATCCTCTGCAGTGGCCTATCCCCTGGGCAGGGCCACAAGGGCACGTCTGGGGACCCGCATGACACTGATCACCCAGCAGGCCCCCTCAGACACAGCCCTGGGACTTCTAAGCCCTCTCTGAAAGCCAGATGTCCCCCAAATATGTGTCTACCATGTGGAGGTCAGGGGATGGTCTGGTCATTATGGTGTGGAAAAAGAGCCTGGAAACTTCAGTTTTAATCTGGATCTTATCTTAATGGAGCTCTGTTTCCATTGTCCTCTGCCTCAGTTTCCCTATCTGTAAAATGGGAATTGCACACAGGTTCTGGGTTTCTTTCCAGTCCCACTAGCCAACTAACCCTGGGCAAGTTACTCAGCCTCTTTGAACCTCAGTTTCTTTGCCTATAAAATGGGGACACTAACCCACACCCCACCTTCCTCACGAGGGTGGGTGAGGATCAAATGCTGTAGTATCTGCTGAAGTTCTTTGAACGTCAGAGGCTCCTCAGGACCATGGGACAGTGTTATGATGATCGAGGACATGTGGGTACCCCACCTGGAGCCACGAGGGAAAGCGGAGATGTGGCCCTGTCCTCAGCCACCCTCTGACCTTTGGAGGAGATAGAAATGACCAGTGACCTTTCTGACATGGAGGACGAGCAAGGTACTTAAGAGCTGAAGGGGCTCAGTGATTGGAGGGACCCCCAGAGGACTGAGGCTAATCTAGGAGGCTTCCAGGAGGAGGTGAGTCACCATAAAGAAATGAAGGTTTTTTAAAGTAAGCCCTGGGAGTCACTCAGAGAGCATGCTTTGCTGCTGGCTTACACCAAACCCCTCAAAGCACTTTTACTGATCTTTTTAGTTAGAACATATCATCTCATTTGATCTTAAACGGAGTCCTGTTAGTCAGTTATCATCTATGCCCACTGATGGAGAGGACCCCCAGCCTAGAAGGCTCAGAGGTGGACCAAATGTAGCCCCAAGATGTCTGTGGCACTCCCCACTTGTCTCCCTGTCTCTGCTTCCACTCCTACCTGAACGAAACACAAATGCAGGTGGCCCCTTTTGTGTCTCTAAGGGTAAAAGCGATGGCTTTGGGAGAAAGACTTGCCTTGAAAGCCAACCAGCCCAGGCTGCACAAAAGGCCTTTCCTGCTTCCCTTCCTTCCCCAGCTCAGACACGCAGCCCCTCCTGCTCACCCACACCTGATCGGCCAGAGCCCATGAGATGCCCCACAACAGGCAGGAGAGGGCTAGCGCCTTACACTCCCTCGAAGCACGTTTTCTTGCCTTGGCTGGGTGATTTGTCTGTGGAACTATTGTCCCCGCTGGGCCAGGCATTGTCTTATCTCAAAATAACGGGAGAGGGAGAAAGACAAAGAGAGACCAGATTGACTGGGACCTATGGTGGAGGAAGTGGAGAAGCACTCAGAAACAGAGAGGAGGAAGGGAAACGGGGGATCAGGGTGGGAGAGGGGCGATGGACATCAGAAACCTACCAGACACACACAGAGATGAGAAGTGGAGGGAGAAGATGCAGAAGCGGCAGGAGGAGGGGAAGGGAGCAGGGAGAGAGGAACGGGGCAGAGACAGAAGGCAAAGAGATTGATGAGTCAAAAATAAAGCAGAGATGGAGTTTTGAAAAGACAGGCCAAGAAATGAAGAACAAAATAGGAAGATAAGAAAAAAAGAAAACAACTTTAGTGATATAGAGATGGGCCAGTAGAGCAGGAGAAGGGGTCCCCAGCTCAGGGCAGAGCTCTGAGCACCCCGATGCCATCACTGACCAGGGTTCCTCCAGACCTGACCCCCAGTCTGAGCTCCTCACCCTCCATACCACAAGGTTACCTCTACCCTCTGGGCCCCACAGCTGCCCACCCAGAGTGGACTTCCAGGCAGCCCCTGGGACCAGGTGGCTGAAAGGGCAGGGATGAGACCAGCAAGCTAGCAGACCTGGAGCTGGGAAGGCTGAGGGCACCTCCTAAGGAATACTTCCCTCTTGTACTGCCCTCTTGTACCACGGAATCAAGTCTAGCAGCTCCAGTCCATTGCCGAGAGCCCTGGGCTGGAAGCCGGGGGAGAGGTGAGGTGCGGAAGGCTGGAAATTCCAGATTAGATATTCCCTGCTTTCTAACGGGCCTGGAGATGTCAGAGGCAATGTCTGTGGTGACCCCAACCTACTTCTGGCCTGACCCTTCACCGTCTCTGGAGCAGAAAGACCTAGAACTTCTGAAGGCAGACTTCTGGTTCCTCCATTCCCTCCCTGTCACTGACAGGCTGGGTGACCTTGAACCCGTCACTTCTCCCCTCTGAGCTTCATTTTCCTTATCTGTGAAATGGGAGATAATCACAGTGCTTGCCTCGTGGGATGGCTGTGAGGATTAGATAAGACAAGGGTGACGTGAGCTCAGCCCAGCGCCTGGCACAGAGCACCACGCCACCGAGGGGGGTCCCTGTGGCCCTGTAGCAACTGGCAGTAGCCGTGGCCATGCTGATGGTGTGGGATAGGAATTCTGGCCCTCCCTGACTCGTGAGGACTTCCCGAGGCTTACTGAAGCTAAGGGATGGGAAAGGTATCCCTGCCAGATATGGCCAAGCTCCGTGCTGGTCCCTCCGTTCAGGCCAAGTGTATCCACCAGGCACAGCTGGGACAGGACTGGTCCCTAAGATTTTTTTTTCCCAGAGACCAAATTTATTGCTTCCTTTAAAGTAATTTTCTCTGTCTGAAAGGCTTATAGGGATAATGTTAAAAGAAAATTATTCTAAGACCTCCATAGAGCTTGTATTTTAATCAATTCTTTCTGAAATATCATGAACCCTTTTTATCTGCATATTCAGGCTTTGAAAATTATTTAAGAAATTATTTTTTCAATTATAGTTTTGGTTCTTGTTTCTTTCTTTTTTTTTTCCAAAGGACTTAGAATATAACTGCTTAGGGCCCACAAATATGTTTACTTTTATTTTAAGGTCAAAAGGAAAAAGATGATCTTTTAAGCCAAAGAAAAGGTTTTCATATATAATACAAACAGGTTTGTCTTTAGTCCAACAAAGTTGTCTTTGTTCCAGTGAAGTTTATGGAGGAAAGGGCCCACGGAGGCAAAGGTGCCCACAAAGGTCTTAGTGTGGTCCTCTGGCCAGCGAGGGGAAGGGCGCAGGCACTCTTGGTGGCCCCGGTGGACAACCCCGACCAGGGGGAGCACAGCAGGACCAAGACCTTTAAGACCCCTAATCTGAGGGAGAGGCACAGCCCCTGCCTTCAAGGAGCCCAGGTCGGGGGGAGACACAGCCCTGCCCTCAGGGAGCCCACAGTCTCATAGCAGAGACAAAATGCAAAAATTTAAAACAGCATACTATCAAGGTGGAGAAAAATCTCAAAGACTGTCCCATAATTAGCCACAAATCTATGAGAGCACTCTGTAGAGAGCTCCCGATGGATGGGAAGAGGGTGGTCATTCTTGACCTAAGGCGAGAAGAGATGTGGAAGGTGGGCAGGAGGGAAGAGAGATGCCAACACTGCTGTCCGGAGGAGGAGCCGAACAGAGACCGTAGCACTGTGGGTCTAGGTACAGGGGGGTCTCGATGCCCCGACAGGCCCCTCCACTCCATGCCCGCGCCCGGGGCCTCCGCAGACCGTGGCTGTCCAGGGGGCATCTGTGTCCCGAGCTGCCCAGGGACCCGGAGCCACTCCTGGTGCGGTCAGGGGACCGCACGGCCCAGGTGCCCCCTCACCCCCAGCCAGGCGCCCTACAGAATTAAATTACCATATTGGAAATAGCAAAGTAAACACCAATAGGTAAAGTGCAAATTAAAGCCGTTCCTCCCAGATACCTTATTTATAGACCTGAGCTCAGGGGCCGCGCCCTCCTGGGCAGGAGCCGCAGGAGCAGAGCAGGGCACCTGCCTGGTGCCAGCCTGCTCCCCAGACGCTGGGCTTCTCTCTGGCAGGGGTCGGGGCAGGATCTACCTGAGCCCTCCCAGAGGACTGAGGGGGGCCACCCATGTGCCTGACTTCAACAGCTTGAGGGCCATGGGGGCCAGTGAAAGCTTGCTTGTAGGAGGGAAGGAGTGGGAGTCGGGGCACAGCGGGCCAGATGAGGGGTGCAGGGTCCGTGGGACTGAGGTCCATGGAAGTTGAGAGTTGAGGTGAAAAGCGAATGAAAGTGTTAGTTACTCAGTGGGGTCTGACTCTTTGCAACCCCATAGACTTAGCCCACCAGGCTCCTCTGTCCATGGAATTTCCCAGGCCAGAATACTGAAGTGGGTTCCATTCCCTTCTCCAGCGGATCTCCCCAACCCAGGGATTGAATGCAGGTCTCCCACATTGCAGGCAGATTCTTTACCGTCTGAGCCACCAGGGAAGCCCAGCTGAGGCACTACTGTGATAACAGGAGCTAACACTCACGTAGCAGCTATAGCTCTAAGTGCTTCCAAGCCTTAGCTTACTTCATCCTCAGGAGACGCCTCAGTCCATTCCCTCTTTACAGATGCGGACACTGAGGCATAGATGGGGACCCAACGGCCAATTGTCCTGTCAGGGGTTTGAACCCCATGGTCCGTTCTCTTAATCCCCACGCTCTGCCACCTCTCCAGGGCCTCTCCAGCTGATGTAGAAAGCTGACTCAGCGGCCATGTGCCCATCTGGCTGGTACTTTCTCAGTCTCTAGAACCACAAAACATACGTGCCAGCCTTCACGGAGGAAAGTGCCCCACTCCATACCTTGCCCAGTGACAGCAGGTGGACCAGCTCAGTGAAGCCCTCCCAGGGGCTGGGGACTCAGAGATGCCCACTCTCTAGCTGGCTCACAGCTGCCCCCAGGCCTGACCCCATCATCCCAGCTGCACCAGCAAGGGCTGCAGGCTGAGGCGTGGGGCAGAACGCACCTCCCCGTGAAGATAGCCGCCGGCCTGCGTAGAGCCTGACCTTGGCCTCTCTGGCATGGTGCTCTAACCCACGGAGCATGAGGCCGTGGCTGGTTAGCCACAGGTTTATTAGCAGAGGGGAGATGCCCGGCCAGGGCCAGGAAACCACACTTTACCCAATTTGCTCATCCCATCAGACCTGGGAAAGCTGTCACCATCTTGGCGGCAGGGAGCCAGGAACAGAAGCTGTGGGCTTGGCAACCGGGTGGACAGGAAGGAGAAACGGCCACATTCTGTAAAGGGAAAAGGCTCGCCAAAGCCTCATGCTCTCAGCCAATCGACTGTACATCCGAGAGCTGTTTCTAGTTGAAAGCCAAGGGACACCACTGGACTGACCCTTCGCAAATATTCCCGCCGCCAGGCAAACAGCACCTGCTAAAAATAGCCCCTGTCCTGAGTGGGCTGGCTGGAGGCACTGGCCAAGGGACAGGCAAGCCCTGGGGACAGGCTCAGCCTGGCTCCTGCTGCACACACACCTGTCAGGGCCCTCACCTACCCTTGCTGGGATTGACCAGCGGGACTCCTTATCACTTTGGTGAGGGGGGGAAGGCTCTAGTGGTTACAGATCAAGAGAAAGCCGGTGGGCTGGGAAGGGCCCCAAGAGGACCTGGGGCTCCAGGTCCTGCCAACCCCAGCTGTGCAATCTTGAAGAGGTCACTTTTCCCCTTTAGGGCTCAGCCTCTCCTTCTGTGCCCAGAGGGGACAGCCATCATGCCTAGGCAGAGAACAGGAGCCAGGTGATGAAGGCAGGGTTGGCATCCTGCACCAGACCCTGCAGGAATAAGAATAGTGACTTTAATTGAGAGCTGGCCTTTATTTTTGTTTATTTTGAATTGCAGGATACTTGCTTTACACTGTTGGGTTGGCATCTGCTGTATGACAATGTGAATCGGCTATAGGTATACATATATCTCCTCTGTCTGGAGCCTCCTTCCTACCACTCCCCCCATCCCACACCTCTAGGTCATCACAGAGCCCTGAGTTGAGCTGCATGTGCTATACAGCTGCTTTCTGAGGCTAGCTGTTTTACACATGGTAGCGTATACATGTCAGTGTATGCATGCTCAGTAGCTTCAGTCATATCTGACTTTGCATCCCTATGGACTGTAGCCCAGCAGGCTCCTCTGTCCATAGGAGTCTCCAGGCCAGAATGCTGGAGTAGGTTGCTGTACCCTTCTCCAGGGGGCTCTCCCTGACCCAGGTATTGAACCTGCATCTCCTTCATGGGCAAGGGGGTTCTTTACCACCAAGCCACCAGGGAAGCCCATGAACGTCAATGCTACTCTCTGACTGAGAGCCTTCTGTGTGCTCAGACCAGTGCTGAACACTTGACCTGTGTCAACTCCTTTAACCCTCATGATGACCCTAGGAGGCAAGTACTAGCAGTAGCCCCATTTTACAGGTAAGGAGACCGAGGCCCAGAGAAGTTCATGCACTCGCACAAGATCACATCTAACGAGGACCCAAAGTGGGGGTTGAACCCAGGCAGTCTGGCCCCAGAGCCTTCCTTTTCACCATGGCAGACACCACATGAGGCACACATCGTTGTCGGGGTGGAAATGGGAAGGGGCGTGTGCCATCACACCCGTCCCCAAGAGGCCACCTCCTCTCGGAGACCATCTGGAAGCCAGAGGGCAGGATGAAGAGGTGGGAGACCCCTCACGCCCCCTCCACCTGTGCTTCTCTCCTTGGGGGCCAGACAGAGCTGGGAAATCCACCGCCCAGGCCGGCAGGGTGACAGGCGTGTGAAACGTGCCCGGGTCAGAGCGCCCGGGTCGGGTGGGGGAGCGGGCTGCCAGCCATGTGGTCCCCAGCCCACGCACTGTCTGGCTGCCCAGGGGGTGGGATGGGAGCCCCATAAATAGCAGGCCTCTCACCGGGGTTTGGAATAGAAACCCAATCCAAACAGTGTGGTGAGTCGGGGCTTTCCAGAGCAGCCACAACCTCCAGGGGCCTGGAGGCAGCTCTGCGGGCCCCCTTCTCCTCTCATGTTTCCTAAAGGATCAGGTCATCTTGGGGAGAAAGCCTAGCTGGCCCCAACCCCAGACTCCTTCATAGCTCAGGAAGGAACACTAAGAGGTGTCAGGGACACACAGGTAATGTTTACTGAGCACCTGCTAGGTGCCTGGCGCTGTTTGAAGTGCTTTACATGGGTTATCCCAGTTAACTCAGGCCTATGATTCTACCCATTTTATAGAAGAGGAAACTGAGGCACAGGGAGGCAGAGTCGCATGATTGAAGTCACACAATCAGCAAGCGGTGGAGATACGCTGTGCCTCTCACTCCTGGGCCTGGGGTCACAGCCCAGACGCAACGGGTCCTACCCTTCAGATCATCTTGGTCTGGGGGCCCAATAGTCAAGGAGAAGACAGTAATGGCTCAAGGTGTGTGCACCAGTCAGGGCTGGGGCTTTGGAAGTTCCTGGGCTGGTTGGTTTTCCCTGTGGAACTTGAACACACCCTCCATGTAGAGCAGAGCCTGAGGGTCAAGAAGGCCCGGGGGTCCCCAGCGGAACTAACTGGCTGAGTGCCAGCCCAGCTTTGAAGGTGAGACCCCTGTTCCTAGGCCCACTCCATTCTGCAGGGAGGAATAGAGGATGTATGGGGGCATCCCCAAGGCCAGTGAATCTCAGGGTACATGGAATCTTAAGGAAATAGGTCCTAAGTGTCCCACCCATTGTCACCCACTCAGGAGCCCTTCTGATAGTCTGAAGCCCAGAGGGGAAGCTCATGGTCAGCCATCGATGCCCCTTTGAGGTCTGATGAGGCTTGGATACCGCCTCTTGCCACATGGACCCCACTAGCCCTGGGGCTCTGTGTGTCTGCCTGTTCCCAGTAGTTGCCCTTCCCAGGGTCCCTCCTCAAGACACTCATGACATCGGTTTGTTCGCCTGGTGCAGGCCTTCATTTTTCTTCCCCTTCCAGGATTCATCACCAGCAGTCAGCAAAGACAGGGAGAAACCTGGGCGGAAGCCTAACATCTCGGAGTTCTGGGAATGAGGAAGCCTGTGTGCACACAGGGCAAGAGCAGGTGGCAGCGTGTGGCCTGGATTCTGAAGCACAGGAGAAGGCAGCCCGCTTCTCCCCTGGAGGGGGGGATGCTGGCGAGCTGGGGGGAAGCAAGCCCTGCCATGGCTCCGGGGAACTCCCGGAGGAGAGGCCCTGGGCAGGCACTGGGCGTTTGGGCAGCAGGTGGTCAGCAGCTGGGGGCTGGGGAAGGGGCTGGAGAGGGAAGAAGGCTTTCTTAGAATTGGGCTCAAGGAAGAAGACATAGGCTGGCAGGTGTCCCTCCAACCAAGCGCCTGGCTTGCGCTCCATCCTCTGCAAGGCTGGCTCCCTACCCGGCTGCT
Organism: Antilocapra americana; assembly: GCA_007570785.1. NCBI lineage: Eukaryota > Metazoa > Chordata > Mammalia > Artiodactyla > Antilocapridae > Antilocapra > Antilocapra americana. Next base: position 7,657,582 of record ML661332.1, read on the forward strand.
CGAAGACATGAACCCTCTCATGGAAGGGAGTAGGGTGGGATGGGGCTGCATCTCAGGGCTCCCTCTTCTGTTCCCACATTTCTCTGGGCCTGTCCCAGCAGTCCAGCTCTTCATGCTTCAGCTATGCATTGTATATCCTCCTGGGTCAGGTTGGGCCAAAAGTAGCACAGAGAGCAGGAGATTGGGTTCCTCTCGGCTTTCCAGGTGGTGCTAGTGGTAAAGAACCCACTTGCCAGTGCAGAAGACAAGAGACACGGGTTAGCTGCCTGGGTTGGGAAGATCCCCTGGAGGAGGGCATGGCAAACCACTTCAGTATTCTTGTCTGGAAAATTCCATGAACAGAGGAGCCTGGCAAGCTATATATAGTTCACAGGTTGCAAGGAGTCGGACAAGACTGAATCGACTTAGCATGCATGCCCCATAGATGATGCTTGGCAGATATTATTTTGCAGGAACAAAGGATTCAGAGGATTCAGAAGGCCTTTTGAAAGAAACCGTAGGCATGGAATTTGGTGTCTGCCGAGCTCCTCTGAACTTGGACTTGAATCCACAGTTGAAAGAGAAAGGGCAGTGTTTCCCTTAGGCCTCAGAGTTAAGAGGAAGGAAGCGGAGGGACTTTCTCAGTGGTCCTGCAGTTAAGATTCTGCACTTCCACTGCAGGGGAGCATGGGTTCAATTCCTGATTCTGGAACTAAGATCCAGAATGCCGTGCAGTGCAGCCAAAAAGTTAATTAAAAAAAAAAAAAAGAAGAAGAAGGAAGCAGACAGCACTGGTTAAGAACAGCAGCCCAGAGAAGGCAGCTGTGCAGAGCCCAAGGCAGGCTGCGCAGGGCCACGAGGCACGTGCCTGGGGTCAAACTCTCCAGAAGATGCTATGTTCCCTCTGGCTGCAAGGAAAGCCACAGACTCTGGGGCTCTGCAGGCCTTGGCAGCCACCCTCCCTAACCCCAGGGTGCCTATCATTTAGGGCTTTGGGGTTCAGGTCTTGGTGCCATTCAATCATTCTGCACTCATTCATCAAGTATCAATGGCATTGATGGAGGACCTGATCCAGCAATGAACCGAAGGCAAAATCACTGCCGCTGCGAAGCTTACATTTTAGTGAAGGGAGACAGGCACAGAATCAGTACAGAAATGCTACCAAAAATAATGATAATAAAGCAGAGTAAAGGGACTCAATGGACATGAATTTGAGCAAACTCCAGGAGATAGTGGAGGACAGAGGAGCCTGGCATGCTACACAGTCCATGGGGTCATAAAGAGTCAACACAACTTAGCAACTGAACAACAACAACAAAGGGAACAGAGAAAGCTGGGGGTCTCAGGAGCAGAGACATGAAGGAAGTAAGAGGGAGCCATATAGGGGCTGGGGAAGAGCCTGCTGGGCAAAGGAAGCAGCCCGTGCAAGGGCTCTGAGGCTGGAGGTGGCATGGCCGTTTGAGGAACAGCAGAGGCAGCTGGTGGGGCTAGAAGGGGGTCGTGAAGGGTAGGAGAGAAGGTTGGGGGCAGTGGGAAGCCAGATCGGATCAAGGCATGGAGGCCTATGTGAGGCCTTAGGCTTTTGCCCCCAGTAAGTGTGGGAGCCGCCGCAGGGTCCAGAGTTAGCCGTGGACTAACTGTGTCCCCCAGACTTGCTCTGCTGCCATGCTGAGGGGGCGAGAGAGGCGCAGGGAGATCAGATAGGAACTATGTGAGTTTGGGTCTGAAACTTCACTTCTCTGACCTGGGAGTAGGGAGCTTGGGGAATCGTGGTGAGTTTTGAATAAAATGGTTCCTGGAAAGGATTCCACCTGAAACACAGTGATGACTCAACACATCGTGGGTGATAATAGGTTATTCTTGTTATTCTTAGTGTGGGGCCTCCTAGAATCACCCCCAATAGGTGGTCTTCCTGCCTCCTCCAGGCCATGGGAGCTTTCTGGGAGGGTCTAGGCTTTTCACAGGAGCCAAGTGTGCAGGGCGTGCAGTGTTCTCCAACATTCCCTCTGATACCCAGGGAGGTGGTTTCCCCAGAGCAACACTAACAGGTCATGGGTTGGGCAGCTGCCGCCAGGCCCATCCGAGGGGTTCAGGGCTGTCCAGGGTGGGGCAGAGTGGAGCAGGAGGCAGGAGAGAAGTGGCAGATGTGCCTACAAGGGGCTGGGGGAATGCGTGTGGTTGTCACACTGTCACAGCTTCTCCCACCTTCCTGACACCAGCGCCCTGGGGCAGATCCAGGGCGTCCCATGTTGGCTGGCAGGGCTGCCTCTCTCCCATGGTGCTCGGGCAGCCAAGCAGGCAGACTCTTCTCACTGGTTGCTTGATCATGGACGGAGCCGCTGTCCTACACAAATATATGACGCTCTGAACCTGGCCGGGCCTCACAGACCCTTGAGGTAGCCCTGGCCTTGGACCAGAAGCAGCCTGTGGCTGGTGAGGTGGAAAGGCTGGGGCAAGAGCCGGGGCGGGGACAGGCCCTGAGCACTTGTGCCTCACAAGGTCTCTCTCTGGAGGGCACTGTTGGTGCCACCTTCAGGAGCCCCAGGCTCCCCCAGGGCTCAGTGCAGGGTCCGGACACCTCCCTCACCTTCCGTGACCTTCCCCTCTGGGCACTCTTCCCTGGGTGACTGCCCCAGGCTACAGGAGCTGCTTCACCTGCAGAGCCAGAAGTACCCAGAAGTTTCTACCCCCAATGTGGCCCTTCGCCAGTGACTAGGGTGCAGGAGTTGAGGTCCCAGGTCCCTTACCTCTAAGTGGACAACCTTAAGAGTCCCCTTGTGGGACAGGCTAGGAGCACCCTCTGCACCCCTGTTGACCTCTTCCCCTCCTGTCCAGCGACCTTTAGTCTCTCACCTGGGTCTCCAGGGAGTATTGCTTTAGGAAATCACTTAGCTGTGATCCCCTATTTTTTTAATTTATTTATTGTTAATTGAAGGATAATTGCTTTACAATATTGGTTTGATTTCTGCTGCCATACATCAACATATACACAATGGAATACTACTCAGCCTTAAAAAAAGAAAGCTTTTTTTTTTTCTTTTTGACTACATGGGTCTTTGTTGCGGCCCACAGGCTCAATAGCCCCAAAGCATGTGGGATCTTGGTTCTCCTGACCCAAGATCGAACCCATAGCCCCTGCATTGGAAGGAGGATTCTTAACCACTGGACCACCAGGCAAGTCCCCATCTTAGCATTTGCGCCTGAGGCACTGGATCTGAGACACCTTCTAAGATGACAGCAGTGACGGCCGTAGTAGCGGCTCACATTTAATGAGTGCCTACTGTGTGCAGAATATTGTCTTAAGTGTTTTGCCATATTGACCTCACAATAACCCAATGAAATAGTTATTCCCATTATCCCCATTTCACCGAGGAGGAAACAAAGGTACTGCATGCGGAGGATAAGTCAGTTGCCATAGAGTTACTATTGTTGACCTCATACAGGTAAGTGGCAGAGTCAGGATTCTTAACATCCATTTTGGTAAGGCGTGCACACACACAGACGCTCATACTTGCACACACACACATTTTGATGACGCAGCCTATAGGGCTCATGGGCCAAACCACTGTGGACCTTGTGCCTGGCAGTGAGCAGACATTTGGAGGGTGTTCCATAACACGGTGTGGCTAAAGAGCCCATCAAGCCATGATTTGTTTGTCCCTATGGGCTCAACAAGCGCCGCCACGGGGCTTTTCTTGTCCAATCCTTCTCTCACATTCAAGAGGGCTGGGCACAGGCAGGCCATCGAGTGAGGCCAGCCCGTGGGCCTACAGATGTGTGATCACTGCTTGGCTCACCCCACACTCATAAAAAGTCCACTGATTAAATACACGGATTACCTCAGGCCTAAAGGTGGGGCCACAAACCAACGCGGCTACGCAGAGCCAGATTTCTGGTGGAGAAAACCAAATACGCACATACGTATGCATATTAAATTGAATCAACAAAAAAGACTGTTCCTAGTAACTTTTGAACAAACAAAATCCTAATCAAATCCAGAACCATGAGCTCTAGGGGCCTCCACCCTAGACCGCTCAGCTTGCCAGAAGCCACAGGGGCCCCCGACAGGCAGCATGGAGACCCCAGCCTCTAAAAGTACAGATGACCTGGGATGTGGTCTCAAGGAGGCCCGGGGAGCCTCTTGACCATGAGGACCCAGGCAGAAGGGAGTGTCCAGCAAAGGACAGCTGCATCTCACAACCTCAACCGAACAGCCAAGCGCTCTGCCTACATGGGCTCAGTCCCACCCACTCCGCTCCCCCACCCCCAACTCCCCCCTCCCACCCCTCCCCGCCCCCCCCCCACCCCCGCACTCTAGCTCAGCTGACCCGCAGCCAAGGAGGTCTTCCATCACCTCATACACGCAGTCCAAGCCCTTTCAGCCCAGCCACGCCCACCAGGCCGATTCTGGGGAGAATTGCTCCGTGGCTGGGTCCCTGCTGCCGCCTCCCGCCGCCTCTCCAAAGGGGCTTCCCCTGCACATTTTGAGCGGCCCTCCTCATCCCATGGAGGACATCAACATACCCTTTGTCACAAGCCTGTTTCAGAAGCAAAACTATTGAGATGAGGCAGCAAACTTTGGGACGATTCATTACCAGGCTGGGCAGCTGCCGCCGGCCGACTCCCTCCCCTCTGGTCTCCATCCTTCCCTAGGGCGGGGCGCTAGCTGGGGTGGGAGCCCCCCTCCTCCTCTCAGAGTTTCCCCGCAGGGGCAAGACTCAAGCACGGCAAGACTGACAGGGCCTTGTATTTTCTAGCGAGGTCCCAGCCATAGTGTCCTCTGAGCAGCATGCCAGCCATAGCATCAGGCAGAGAGGCTGGGGGTGCCCACCATCCAGAGAAGGGCAGCTGCATCTCCTCAGGGCTCCAGATGATTTCAAGGGCCCTGCTCCCTGTCACTCTGATCCCCCGTTCCAGGGCAGCCAGCGGAAAAGAGGGCCCCTGTGCCCAGTGCAGTGCCAGTCAGACAGCGGGCTAGCAACAGGTGCGACTGCTCAAACAGGGAGGTGGCCTCTTCCCACTTATGACGCCAGCCCCCCAGGAGAGCGATTCCACCAGAGCCTCCAGGGCTCTGTGCTCTTGGCCCATCACAAAGCCCTCTCCTCCCCTCCTGTCATGCCCGCCCCCCAGCTAGGCCCTGGCCTGTGATTGCTCTTGATTCACTGTCACCCCAACCTGTGCTTTGCTCCTCGTTTTCCCTCTCACTCCCCATTCCTCTGTCTCCCTTCTGTCCACTCAGCAGACACCTTCTGCATGCCTACGCTGTGCCGGCCTGGGGGAACAGGACCAATACGCCTTGGGCCCTTCCCCGGGAAAGCAAGTGGCAACAGCCACCATATGCTGCAGCCAAAGGGCTGGGTAGAGGTGTCTGGCAGGGGTTCCAGAGACCCACGAAGGGGAGAGGTCTTCTCAGAGGAAGGCCACCGAGATGAGTCTTGAAAACTGTGTTGGGGCTTATGAGATGGAGAAGGCAAGGGTCGGGGAGGGTGCTGCTACTAGAAAGAACAGCTCTGCGAAGGACTGGAGACTGGACAGGGCACGGCCTGCAGAGTCACACCAGGGTCCCTTTCCCCTCCTCCCGCCCAAGGTCCACCCCTCTTTCCTTTCACCCTGACTTCTAGCAGAATAGCTCTCCCGTCAAGGTCAGTAGGAAGGCATGGGATTGGGCTGTCTGGAGGCAGTGTCTGGCTCCACTAACTATAGGGGGCGCTGCCTCTCTGTCAACCCAGACTCCCAAGCCCCTCTCTAGCTGCATCTGGTGGGAGCAGCTTAGTAGCCCTGTTACCTGTGGTTCTGGCAGGACGGCCCGCCATCGTCCCTATGCTCCTGGCTACAGGGACAGTCTGGGGCCAGAGACGGCCGCTCACAGAATCCCATCCCCTTGGCCAGAATGATGGGTCCCGGGACAAGCATATCATCCAAGATCTCCGGATTTCACACACAACCACTAGGACAGAGAGATGCTCTGTATGCCTCAGTAATAGGGTAGTGGTGGAAATTAAAGGAGATAATAATACACATGATATACAATGCCTCGTTCAGTGACTCCGAAAGTGCTTGGTGAATGGGTGAATGCTACCTTTTGTTTCTATTTTCTTTTTCCTTGCCAGCCACGCACCCCAGACTGCCAGACGAGTCGGGTCCCTCGTGGTCCACTGGGGGATGCTGGGCCTGGAGAGAGGCTGTGACTTCCTCCCTCCCTAAGTCTCCCCACTCCTGAACACCATTCTCACCCGCTCTGCTCAGCTCTGGAATGAGAGTTGGCTTTCCCATAATGATGGGTGAATGTGACTCTTTCCTGGGCAAACGGGAGCCCAGAAGACCCTCAAACCCTCCCCAGCCTGACTTTGATGTGGCCAAGCCCAAGGGGCAGTGGTGCCTCAGCCTGCTATAAGGACAGTGGCCCGGGGTAGCCCCGGTGCCTTCCCCATGGTCTCCCCTCACCCCTGCTGGAGGCCCTGGCTTCTGCAGGCTTCTTCTGTGTCCCTGCCCTGCCGCAACCTGGCACACGAGCCACTACGGGCCATGCCAGGCCTCTGGGGTCATTCTACCCAAACCACCACATGTTTCAGAGTAACCTCTGCTGTTCCCGTGGGAGTGGGACAACCAGGAAAAGGCCTCGAAAACCAACCTGGAAGGCTTTTCAAACAAAAGAGTGTGATTTCCTTCAGGGGAGGGGAGGGAAGGGAAGAGGGAAAAATACCCCCCACAGTCCTCCTGGGCTCGGAGAGCTTCAGTCACCGTCTTGGGTGCATTTAGTGGTTTGGCAACTCTGGGTGTGTTTTAAAATCTGCTGTCCAGGCAGAGAGACAAAGGAGGCTGGTATGGGGCCAGGGGAGACCTCAGAGGACAGGGGTATTCATCTTGTTAAAAATAGCCCACCCTGTTGCTATTTCTACGGAGCTTGGCAAACAGAGCTGTATGATTTTCCCTTTTTTCAGCCACGCTTTGCTGGGACCATCTGATAAAAATAGTAGATAACAAGCTCAAAAAAAGCTGGGATATTTTTATATGTAAGCCCCACTTGGAGTGGGCCTGAAGTAGAGTGGCCAGGGAGCATTGCGGGGGCTGGGGAGGAATGGATGAGAAGGGGAGAAGCCTGGGTGGTTGGGTGGGGGCAGCGCCCGTGGCCAAAGGGGACAAGGGAAGGAGGTGGAGGAGGGTTGAGGGCAAAACTCACTCAACCCGGGGAGGAGACGCGGGAAGCGATGAGATGCTTTCTCCTGTGTCCACACTCAGGGTCAACAAACAGAAGCTGGGCCCTCCTGACCCACCACGGACTTGGCACTTTCCCAGGCCCTATTGGCCCCAGCCCCGACCTTCAGCCCTGTTCCCACCACCATCCCCAACTCAGGGAGCCAGGGCTCAATCGGAAGCAGGCACTGGGCATCCCACTGGGCACTGAACTGAATTAGCAGTGCCAGAGCTTATAGCAGGAAGAAGCTTCTGGAAGGATATCTGAGGCCTGGGGTGGTATGAAGACCCAGCAGGGGCTGCTTACACTAGGGGAGGCTCCAGGGAAGGGGGGAATGGTCATTGGCCATTAGGCCCAGGCAGGGACTTGAAGACCTCATGCAGGTCAACCTCCATGGCCAGGGGCAGAGGCCTCCACCCCTTTAAGCTAGAGATGAGGGCAGGCCCCCAGATCACACACCACTTCTGGAGCTGAGGGCTGTGGGGTTGTGGGGCCTGCAGGGCCAGGGATGAACTCTTTGTAATGTCAGTCCTTGGCTGTAAGAGCCTGGAGACTCCCCATAAGCGGAAGTTGTGTTTTCACCTTCCGACTCTCACTTTCCCGAAGACATGCTCTTTGTGGGAGGAACAATTTTTTAAGCCCAGGCCCTGTTACACAGCGGACTTCAGTATTTTGAATAAACAGATAGGAGGGTGAGTCAATGCGAGGTTGCAGCAGATGTAGACGAAAGCTTCAGGCTTCCAGGCCAATGTCCCCCAGGGAAGGCAAATGTTCCCAGTTGCTCCCCAGAGCCACCCCTTGTCTAGGATAGCTATCGCCTGTTCAGAACCAGAGGGTCAGTCCTGAAGGCACGGCAGCCACCAGCACCCATCCCAGACCTGAGTTTCCTCTTTAGGTTCTTTCCTCCGTCCTTACCTCTGACAGCCATCCCCAAGGGTCATGGGCTTGCCAGGGAGCACTGTGGGCTGTGTTCTCCCCACTGCCCCTGCCCCCTTCATTGTCTTAGGCGATGTTGACTTTGCAGGAGTGGCTGCCCGCCCGTGGTGGCGGGATGTTTGACCCATTGACTGGCAGGGCTGATTTCTCAGCTGAAACTGCAACATAAGTAAAAGGCACACAAATAAACAGGAGACCGAAGGACACTTCCTTCCAGGGTCATGGGAACCGAGGCAGGCACTGGGAGGACAGTGCCCAGCTGAGCCCTGAGACTGTCTCCCCCAGATCCAGTTGGCCTTTCAGATCTCCTCGACTTTTCTAGGCTCAGTTAATTCTGCCTTGAATATGTGGCTCCCAGAACAGTGCTTCCCAGGGGTTAATTATGACTAAGAGGGACTTCCCTGGTGGTCCAGCATTTAAGAATCCTCCTGCCAGTACAGAGGTCATGGGTTCCATCACTGGTCTGGGAAGACATGCCAGCGTGCAACTAAGCCTGTGTACCAGAACTACTGAAGCCCACGCCACTAGTGTCCGTGCTCCACAACAAGAGAAGCCGCTTCAATGAGAAGCCCTCACACCAAGACAAAGAGTAGCCCTTGCTCGCTGCAACTAGAGAAGGCCAGCAGAGATCTAGCGCAGCTAAAGATAAATAAACAAAATACTTAAAAATGACTAAGAGTTGGCTGAAGAATTGATGCTTTTGAACTGTGGTGTTGGAGAAGACTCTTGAGAATCCCTTGGACTGCAAGGAGATCCAACCAGTCCCTCCTAAAGGAAATCAGTCCTGGGTGTTCATTGGAAGGACTGATGCTGAAGCTGAAACTTCAATACTTAGGCCACCTGATGCAAAGAACTGACTCATTGGAAGAGACCCTGATGCTGGGGAAGATGGAAGGCAGGAAGGAAAGGGAAGACAGAAGATGAGATGGTTGGATGGCATCACCGACTCAATGGACATGAGTATGAGCAAGCTCCGAGGGCTGGTGATGGACAGGGAAGCCTGGCCTGCTGTAGTCCATGGGGTCACAAAGAGTCGGACACGACTGAGCGACTGAACTGAACTGAAGAGCTGACATTGAATGAGTACCAAATATATGCCAGGCACCATACTATGTCTCGTGTAGGTGAGTAACAAGTGAATAGCTGAGTATTACTATCAAACTTGTTTTCCAGATAGAAAATAGAGGCTCAGAGAGGTTTAGTGATCTGTCCAGGTACACAAGCTAGAAAGTAGCAGAGCAGGGAATCTAACCGCTTTCTGTCTACTACTCACGTGGTCACTGCTACACCCTATTCGAGCCACCATCATCTCCCACCTGATCTGCTTCAACCCTCACTTGTCCCTTATAGTCAGTTCTCTGCACGCCAGCCAGAGTTAGCCTGTTACCCTTAGGTCAGATCACGTCCTTCCTCTGCTCACCTCACTCACGACAAGGCCCCATGTGGACTGCCTCCCTGCTACCTCTCTGACCTCAGTCCCTCCTCTTGCCCTCTCCCTCTACTCCAGCCTCCCTGCCCTCGGCTTTATTCCTTTAGAATAAGTATCTGCCTGCCTCAGGGCCTTTGCACTTACTGATTCTGCTGTCTAAAATGCTCTTCCCCATATATCCATACGATTCTCTCCCTCGAGTCTCTGCTCAAATGTCCCCTTTTCAGAGAAAACTTAACCTACCCTTCCTACATGAAATAGGCTCCCATCTCCTATCCAGTCTCCACCCCTTTGCCCTGCTTTATGTTTCTTTGGAGCAATTATGGCTATTGATGTGTATGAGAGCACATGGGCAAAGTTGCTTCAGTTGTGTCTGACTCTGTGTGACCCCATGGACTGTAGTCACCGGCCAGACTCCTCTGTCCATAGGATTCTCCAGGCAAGAATACTGGAGTGGGTTGCCATGCCCTCCACCAGGGGATCTTCCCAACCCAGGGACTGACTCCTTGTCTCAAATCTACCTGCATTGGCAGGCAGGTTCTTTACCACTAGCACCATCTGGGAAGCCCCTTATTGATGTGTATAGACCCACATTTATCTCTTTTTTTCTTTTGCTATCTTCACTCAGAATGAGCTCCAGGAAGGAGGGGTTTTTAATCTGTTTTGTTCATTGCTGTATCCCCAGAACCTAGAATGATGCCTGGCATCATTCTAGTAGTAGGTGCTTAATAGTTGTTGAACAGATGAATTAAAGAATGAACAAGTTACGATGTCCCTGGTGGTCCAATAGCTAAGACTCTGCACTCCCAATGCTTGGGCCTGAGTTCGATCCCTAGTCAGAGAATTAGATCCTACATGCTGCAGCTAAGACATGGCACAGCCAAACAGATAAGTAAATAATTTTTTTTTTTAAAAAGAATGTACAATCTAGAGCTTCAGGTTTTCTGTGTTGTCCCCACCTCTGTGCTTGCTCTCCCCAAATTCTCTTTGTGGGCTCGGGCTGTGGCAGCCTCTTCCTGCAGATTAGGGGGGGCGCTCAGGTTGAGGACTGACTGTAGTTCCTGTTTATTCCACTTTCTCTTCCCATTGGCACACCACACCCCTCCCTCAGCAGCCTAGAGCCCTAAGCACACAAAGGGTGACCGAGAAAAGTCTGTGGAACTGTAGGGTTTTGCATATCTGAGTTATTCTCTTGCTGAGAGCTGGCCAGCTGCTGAGGAGAGGAATGGAATTTGTCCATTGTTCTGAATGATCATCCAGCAATAACCAGCTAGGCCCCACTCAGGAAGCACTGCTTTGGACTCAGATCCGGATGCACAGGGCTGTGCTGTCTTGTCCACATGCATGAAGTCCACCAGTTCGGGCTGCCCTGTTCACCCTTGCTGGCACCCCACGTGGCAGGACAGGCCCTTGCTCTTGCCTGCCACGGCCTAGAGTCCATCTCCTCCCCCAGTCCTCTCTAGCGGGCCAGGCCTGCTCTCTGCTCAGATTCTACTCCTAGATCCTGGGCAAAGCACTTGGACCCTCAGGACCTTGGTCTTCTGGTCTGACAGTAGGGAGCCAAGTACAAGCTTCTGCTCCCCTTTCAGCAAACCTAGATTTATACAAAGAATTCCCTCAAGGAATTCTCTCTCTACCTTTACAAAGGGATTCACCGCAGATCTCTCTCTTTTTTGAGAATATTTTTAAATTATGTATTTTTTTATTTAGACTGTGCTGGGTCTTTGTTGCTGTGCACAGGCTCTCCCCAGTTGTGGCGATCAGGGGCTACTCTCCAGTCGCAGTGTGCGGGCTTCTCATTGCCGTGGCTTCTCTTATTGCAGAGCACAGGCTCTAGGGTGCATGGACTTCGTAGTTGCAGCTCATGGACTTAGTTGCCCTGCAGCATGTGGAATCCTCCCAGAGCAGGAATCGAACCCATGTCCCCAGCACCGGCAGGTGGATTCTTCACTACTGGATCACCAGGGAAGTCCCACAGATTTCTTAAATAGCCAGCATCCTTATGGCTTGATATGTAGGATGCAAGTTACAAAATAAAATTCTGACAGGGGTTGGTTTCCAGACCTTGGTGCTGGCCACAGCTGTTTCTGCCCTCCTGGCAGGTGTCTGGGGGACCATGTGGAGAAGGCCAGTGTATTAACAGAACTGTGGCAGGTTCTTTGTGCGGAATTAAGGTGACCTGGCCCTTCTTAGGCCACCTATCTGTGCCCTGGGGGCTGCGGAGCACTGTCTGGCTTGGGTACGCTCAGGCATTGCTAGGCATCTGAAGACGGAGGGGAATGGAGTTTGACGGTGCTGGGCTGAGGACAGCATGGCTTAGCAGGAGGGGCTCCTCCTGGACCCTGGGAAGGCATGTCTCCAGTAATCTTGGCTTCTCTCCTGGGACTCCGTAGACAGCAATGGATCAGGCCTCCAATCCGTGAAAAGGAAGGCGGTCTCTTGGTGTAAGTAAGATCTGACACTTTAGATGTGCCTCTTGACTTCTTCATCGAGCAACCATTCATAGAGTGCCAATGTGCCAGAGATGATGGTACAGAGAGCTGGTGGAGAGCACAGACCCAGCCCTGCCCAGGAGGGACTTACAGTCTGTGGAGCAGGCAGACATCAAGCCCTGGAACAGGACTGGCCCTTGGTGAGGCCATGGGAGGCACACAGGGAAGCTGCCTCAAAGGGCTTTCACAGACTCTGCTCTAGTCGGTGGACTTGACATGCCCATTTCACAGATGAGGAAATGGAGGCCTGTGGAGACTGGTTAATCAATTCCAAAAACAAAACCCAAACAATCTCTTCTGGCTCCAGGCTGATGTTCCTACCACTCCTTAAAGTTATCCTGCTAGAGGCCTCCTTCTCCCTCCCGGTTAAATTTGAAACTTGTATTTTTAGGAAAGGCAGTAGATTCCCTCTAGGACTTTCGTTTTTCCTCCTGGATTCTTTGTTTCAACAGAGGTCATCTGCAAGAAGATGAGAGGGAGTTAGAAGTTCAAATCTGCGAGAGAAAACACAGCCATCCTCGTTAAGCAGTATAGGGTAGCGGTTTAGAGCAAGGACTCTGGAGCCAGGCCAAGTGGGTTTAGACCCCATTTCTGCTACTTATTAGCTGGGTGACACTACTTTACCTGTTCTTCAGTTTTCTCGTCTGTAAAATGGAGTGATAAGAGTACGAGTCTCCTAGTGTTATGAGATAACCCTTGAGTGAACTGATAAATGCAAGATGCCTAGAATAGTGCAGGGCACAAAGAAAGTATCAGACAAGCATTAACGTTATTGAGAAGCAGGATTTCTAGCACCATGTCTGGCTCCTGGTAATAAGGACTCAAAACTTCTGCATTACAAGAACAAAGAAAGGGAGAGAGAAAGAGAGACATTACCATAAACCTCTAGTCATCCTGTAAAATCCATTCAAACTTGACCCGTCCTCCAGAACTCTGCTAGCATGTTTGCTCTCCCTGCTTAGAACTGTCAAAGGAGTTTGCATCTCTCAAGAAAAAGTAGGGAAGGGAAAGAGAATTCACATACACGAGTACCTATTATGCACAGGCACTGCTAGGCCCCTTCTAGAGTTCATTTCATTTATTCTCCACAGTGACAGTTAGAGATGATATAATCATCCCCCTTTTAAAGGTGAAGAAACAAGGATTCAAAGAAGTAAGAGACTCACTTAGTAAGCTAGAAATCAGACCCACTTAGCATTTCTCACACTGTGTTCCCGGTTTCATGTCTGCCTCCCTGGCAAGGCTGATAGCATTAAGGAATTTTTAACCCAGGTTGGTAACGTCAGCAGTTTTCTGGGAGAGGGGATATATACTGCTTATCACTCATCAACAAGATCTTTGCTCCCCAAAAGGTTAAGAACTCTCATTCCCTACTTCTTTAGACCCTCAATTCAGTTCAGCGGCTCAGTCGTATCCGACTCTTTACAGCCCCATGAACTGCAGCACGCCAGGCTTCCCTGTCCATCACCAGCTCCCGGAGCTTGCTCAAAATCATGTCCAGAGAGTCAGTGATACGATGCAACCATCTCATCCTCTGTCATCCCCTTCTCTTCCAGCCTTCAATCTTTCCTAGCATTAGGGTCTTTTCTTTAGACCCCAGAGCCCAGCAAAAGGCCAAGTACTCGTCAAGTACTCAGATATATTTCTTGAATGAATGAACACACAAGCGAACAGACTGAAGGAGGAAGGAACAAGTAAACCAGGCAAGCACTGAGGAAGGGCAGATTGAATCCATAAGTAAATCAGAAGGAAACGGGAGCCTTGTCTTGATTGTCTTTGTTTGCTCTGGAAGAAAACCGACAGCCTGGGACAGAGACCCTCACGGCGGGGGACTGTGGTGTAGGGTAAGAGCCTGTTTGCCTTCCACACCAGGGAGCCAGCCATGTCCACACTTCTCAACCCCTCTAGTGCCTCCCTACCCCCAGGGACCACTCCTCCACGCCCAGCCCCTCTCAGAGGAGGCCCCTCTCTGCATCACTGGAGCAGTAAATGCCCCCTTTTCCTCAGGAGCCTGCTTCAAGCCTGGGAGGCCTGGGCAAGGGCTGGGAAGGGCCTCTGTTGGCACCTTCCTGGCCTCTTCTCCCCAGGAGCCCTCTGAGAGCCATGGGAGCCTGGCGCCCAGCAGGCGATTTGTAGGTGGTGGGAATGGTGGGGAGCCCAGCTCTCAGGGGAGGCATTCCCTCCCCGTGTCCCACCACGGCCTGCCAGCTGAAGAACTAGCAGTCCCGGTCAGCACGGCTTCTCTCAGGCTCCCCAAGCCCATGCCCATAACCTCCCCCCGGGGGGTCACTGCCCCCGGTACTAGAAGCTTTGGCTTTCCAATCCAAGGGCCCCAAGGGGGAAATGACCAGTGGGGGAGGGGACAGAGGCCAGAACCTTTCCACTCTGCTTGTGGCTGGCGTCCTGTGGGGTGCTGGCTGGCAAGGGGCACTTCCCCCTTCCCCACACAGAGCTGGCAGGACAGCCGGCTCATGTCCTCTTCAGCCACAGCCTGCAGAAAGCATGTCCCCCCAGAGCCACGGGCCACTGGCCAGTCCACTGGGGACATCCCTCAGGGAAGGGAGGGGTGGGAGGGGCAGGGCGGGCCCCAGGCTGGCGCACTGCGGCCAGCCAGCCTGCTCCGTGGACTGGCGGTTTTCCTGTCTGGCTCCCTGTGGCCCAGACAGCCCCAACACGTCACTGCAGGGTGATCGGGCTCTTGCCCCAACTCGAACTCACAGCTTGAGCTCCCGAGGCTCAGAGCCAGGGCCCAAGGAGAAGGGATGGGGAGAGAACAGAGGAGCCGATGCAAAGCTCCTGGGTGTGGCTCACAGTCCCAGGACGGAGCCGGAGGGTGCTGAGCCAGAGGAGGGGAAATACTGAGAGAGGCAGATCAATCCACCAGGCTCCTGGAGGGGGCAGGGCAGAAATGGAAGAGAAAAACTCTGCCCAGAAGGAAGGACAGGAAGCTGGGTGACCAACCAAAGTCAGCATTTGCACTTACCTCCTGACCCTCTCCAACCCTATTGGGCTTCCCCAAGAGGCCAGTTTTCTCCTGCCCCTGGGCCTTTGCATATGCCATCCCCCTACTGGAAGTGCCTTCCCAACCCTTCTCGCAACTCCGCCTTTCAAGGCCAACTCCCAAGTTAGCCCCTCTATAAAATCTCCCCTGATTCTCCCTAACGGGAAAGAGTGTCACCCTCTGAACTCTCAGCCATGTGGTTTACGTGGCCCATTCTTTCTGTCCACTTTGCTTCCCACGTATTCACTCATTCAAGCAGGCAACCGACACTCGTTATTTAAACAGCCACCGCGTCAGGTGCTTAGGGGGAATGTCGTCCTGCTCTCAGGAGGTGGGATTGTGGGGAGAGAGTGACAAGAGCAGCTCACCCTTCGACAGTGAAAGAAGTGTTAGAACTCAATGCCGTCCGCGTTTAAATGAGCACCTACGGCGAGGTAGGTGGAAACCGGGCACTTTTGAAACGTAGTCCTGGTCCTCAGAGGCAATACCTTAGCTGAGGGTTCAGGGCCTCAGCCAAAACAGGTATTTGAGAGAGGGCTTTTGAGGCCCAGGGAATGGCACTGCTGAGGCTAAAGGAATCAGAAAGCATGGGGTGTTCTGGAGCCAAGGGAAGAACATCCAGCCAGTATAAAAGAAGTCCACTGTCTGTAGGACAGACATCCCGCCATGCCCCGTGCAAACACCTCCCATGCCATGTGCAAGCACCCCACGTGCCCAGGTGCAAACACCCATATGCCCTGGGGCAAATGCCCTACTGTGCCTTGAAGCAGGCCAGCCCATTGGGAAAGGCTCCATTTCTGTGCGTTACAAGTCTCTGAGACCCTTTAGGGGGAATGGGACAAACATTCCTTAAACTACTATCTTCTTTAACTGTCTCAGGCAGATGAAGTAACTCGCCCTCATAGCTGGCAATCAGGGAAGCTGGGGTTCGCACCAGGGCACTCTTGCTGCCTACTGCGTATGCCTGAGTAGCCTGCTTGGTGATCACACACACCCCAGCTGCTCATGGGGAGCTCAATTCCTTCCTCTCACTGCTTCAGTTCAGGGCTCTGAGGAGTCTTGTCTCTGTTGCTCCCCCCACCATGAGCATTAATGCTAACGGTGAGGGAACACCCGAAGAAGCCCAGCCTGCACCCCCGAGGACAGAGCTCCTGGGTGTGCAGACTGCTCACACAGCACCCACATTTCATCTCTGAGTCGGGGTTTCTCCACCTCTATTTTCCAGTTCTCGGGTCCTGAAAACCTGAAACATGAGAAAAAGAGTCACAGGAATTTAAAAGTCGTTGTTATCATTCTTCAGTGGCTAAGTTGTATCTGACTCTTTGTGACTTCATGGACTGCAGCACATCAGCTCCTCTGTCCTCCACTATCTCCTAGAGTTTGCTCAAATTCATGTCCATTGAATCGGTGACACCATCCAAACATCTGATCCTCTGTTGCCCCCTTCTCCTCCTGCCTTCAATATTGCCCAGTTTCAGGGTCTTTTCCAATGAGTCAGCTCTTCGCATCAAGTCTGGGCCAAAGTATTGGAGCTTCAGCAACAGTCCTTCCAATGAATATTCAGGGTTGGTTTCCTTTAGGAATGACTGCTTTGAATAGCTCATAACTTCACTGAGTTACGCAAGCCCCTTCGCCACACAAGGCTGTGATCCATGAAGGGGATTTAGAAGCAGGCTCTGCTTCAAATAAATTCAATATGTCAAAACCAAGGCCAATGGTCACTGACTTACAATGACACCCCCTTCTTCTCCTTTTTCCCACAGTTGCCTGTTGCTGCTCAAGTTCTATTGGCAAGATAAAGCCTGGGGTTCCTCCCAACCCCAAGAGTCTATAGTTTCAGGAAGAGCTTGGCAAGGCCTTAACACTCCCTGAGGCCATGAGGTCTCCCCTTGAGCCAGCTGCCAGGACTTCTTCAACAGACACTGTGCCCCACCTCCACCCCCACTCCTGCATGGCCAGATGCACCCTCACACACACACGGACACACGCACGGACACCTTCTCCATGGTCAGATGCACAGCCCCCGACACAAACACAGAGACACACAAACACACAGACAGGCACCCCCTGCATCTTGCAGCTGCAGCCCTAATCCTAGACTTGTTAACAACTGAATTATGAGCCTGTCTTGCGGTAGCTGAGAAGCTGAGGCGGAAAAGGATTTACTGGCCACATTAAATCATGTGCTTATTGTGAAGTGAGCAGGCCAAGGAGGTGCTCCACGTCCCTCCTCCTCCTCCCCGAGTCCCGCTAAAGTACTCACCCTCTCACCCACAAATACCGCCTCTGGGGTCCTGTCAGAGTCTTCCAGAGCCCACACCAGTCCTCTGACCCCACAGGTCTTGCAGCGGTGGGCAGGGATCATTTAATCCCCATTGTACAGATAAAAAGACCTGAGGTCTGAAAGAGGGGAGGCCATTTGCCTTGGGCTGTTGTGCAAAGAGGCAAAAAATGGAACAAACAGGCTTCTGAACCTGGTGACCCTGAGCCCCTGATTTTACAAGCACATGTGAGCTCTCAGGGCCATTTTTTGGGGAAGAGATCCTTTGTGTTGTTCAGTTGCTAAGTCATGTCTGACTCTTTGCAACCCCATGGACTGTAGCACGCCGCACTCCCCTGTTCTTCACTATCACTTGGAGTTTCGTCAAATGCATGTCCATTGAGTTGGTGATGCTAACCATCTCATCCTCTGCTGCCCCTTTTCCTCCTGCCTTCAAACTTTCCCAGGATCAGGGGCTTTTCCAGTGAGTTGGTTCTTCATATCAGGTGGTCAAAGTATTGGAGCTTTCAGCTTCAGTTCTTCCAGTGAATATTCACGACTGATTTCTTTTAGGATGGACTGGTTTGATCCTAAGAGATCCTTAACCTAGGGTAGAAAGAGCACAGGGCCCATAGCAGGCATAGAGCCCGGCTCGCCCTGTAAGATCTCAGGCTATTAAGATGAGACTCTTGAGAAGACGCAGAGGCCTGCCCTGGTTGAGGGATCAGGGGAGGAACCCTAGAATCCAGTACCCGGTCCTAACCCCATTCACTCCTCATGCTGGTGAATCACAGCCTGAGTGCCAGGGGACAAGTTCACAGTCCAGTGTGAAATTCTAACCTGGGCACCAATCACCCAGCCCTGGTCCTCACCCCCAGTCACTTCCAGCCAGTGCCCTGCCCCCCATATCTGCATCCACTTCCCATTTTGTTCTCCCCATGGCCTTCTGCCCCGACCATTGTTTACTCACACACTGCTTGCATTCCTGGCAAGTCCCCTGCTAACCCACTGTCTCCAGGCACCTCCTACTCACCCCCTGCCCCAGGTGCCCTCACATAGGCCCTGAACCAGGGACATTAGCAGATTCCTGCCAGGCTATCTTCCCAAGGGAAAAAAACCCCAGGGACCTGCTGAGCCCAGAGAACATGAACAGAGACCCCAGGCAGCCAGCAAGCTTGCCTGTCAGTGTCGGCAAGACCCACAGTCTTGTACTGCCCCCAGAGAATTCTGAGACATCTTTGGCTCTGGTTAGCTGGTGTTTCTACTACTTAAGACTGGAGGAGGGGCAAGTACAGTGAAGCATAGCCTCCCAGCCTGGGCAGCCCTCTTCTCCACCAAAAGCGCACAATGGTCCAGCTGGAACCCCAAAAGTCTGTCCAAGTCCCTAACTGAATGGCACTGCAGGCATTTAAAAGTCTTTCTCAGGACTTCCCTGGTGGTCCAGTGGTTAAGACTTCACCTTCCCCTGCAGGGGATGTGGGTTCCATCCCTGGTTGGGAGTTACAATTCTACCTGCCTCATGCCCCCCCCCAAAAAAAAGCACAAAATAGAAGCAATAGTGCAACAAATCCATTAAAGACTTTAAAAATTTTGTCATTGTCTAGTCGCTCAGTTGTGTCCGACTCTTTGCAACCCCATGGACTGCAGCAAGCCAGGCTTCCCTGTCCTTTAAAATTGGTTTGCATCAAAAGTCTTTTAAAAAATAAATACAATTAAAGTGTTTCTCATTCGTAGTCTTATGAGAGGCTCATAACATACCAGTCTGGGTAGGCTTGGCCATGGTGGGAGTGGTTATTCACCCATTTCACAGGAAAGAGGACTGAGGCCCAGAGAGAAGACCCAAGGCCAAGGTGGGAAGTGATGGCACCGTGGGGGCAGGTACTCAGAAGTCCTCATCCCCATTTGGACAGAGACAGGGAGGAGGCTCAGGTTCTGCAGAGCCCTGGCAGACAGACCTTGACCCTCCCAAACTTATCAGCAGCTGTTTTCTGTTCAGCTTGGAGACTCCTGTTACAGAAGCTCACCCTCACTCTCACCTAACAGGGCTGACCTCCACGGTTGGGAGGGGAGCAAACATCCCCTGGGGCGAATTTAAGCCACCCCTCCTGGGATATCCCAGGTGGGGTTAGTTGATCCGTGCACCTAACTGTCTTTCTGGATTTAGTCCCTCAAAGACATTGACTGAAAGGGCTTCAGCTTCCCCACCAGCTTTCAGGCGCCCCTGGCTGGGTGAAGGGGGTCTTCCTGGGAAAAACAGTGCCCTGGACCAAGGAAGCCAGAGAAGCTGGGAGGGAGGGGGATAAAGTTAGAGGCTGCAGGGAGAGCCGTTGACTTCCCCTGACCCCCATGCTGTTCAACATCCCTCATAAAAGGGTCCCTGCACTCACCCAAGCTAAGACAGGGCTGGGGATGGTGCGGGATTTGAAAAAGTTGGGCCAAGAGTTCAGGTAATTCTAAAAGATGTGGTCAGTCATGAGGAATGGCTGGTGGCAAGGAGAGAGGGAAGATGGAACAGTGAGGCCAGGAAGAGTCTGGCAGGAAATTGAGGGAAGAACACATCAACTGAGCTTTGTGTTTGTGAGGGACATTGGGACAGGCATTGTACATATCTAGTTGTAACCATGGCCTTGAAGGAGGGCAGGCGCATACCCATTCTAAAGATGAGAATACTGAGGCTCAGGGAGGTTAAAGTGACTTTCCTTCAAAGCCATTCGAAAACAAATGACTCTCTAAGCTGGAACTCAGACCCAGAGGCTGTGATCCCAAGTCCTAAATGCTTTCTTCCCCACCAGACTCTTAAGCTCTTTAGAGAGCTTTGACCACTGACTCCTCCCACCACATCTAGTACTGAGTTTAGGGCTTAATAATATAACAGGTTTTCAATAAATATGGCTGCCCTAATGACTTCAGCCAGTTTCCTTGTTTGTAAATTGAGCTAATAATTCCTGAGGTGGACATGCCTGGAGGCAGTGTTTAGATCAGGGCTCTTAGAGGTCTCCTTCCAGCTCTCTGATCTTTAAGCCTGCCGGACATTATCTCAGTGCCATTTGAGCTGAAGAAGGCCTTGAAATGACCTGAGGAGACAAGGTGGCCACCCAGGTTCTCCCAGCATCAGGGTATATGACCCTCGCCCTCCACCTTCCACCCCAGGACTGTTGCAGGCTTCCCAGGAGATTTAACACAAAGTGGCCTGGAAGCACACGAAGACTAATTCATTTTATGGTGGGGCGGGTGGGCTGAGAGAGCCACACAAATAAATGAGAGAAAACATATAGTGATTCACAGAGAAGTGGCTTAAAAGAGTCAAGCCTCAGCCTGCCCCTCCCCAGTCACGTGGCCATGGGAGAACCTCTCCCCTCTCAGCCTCAGGTTCCACATCAATGAAATGGGAATAACTGTGCCTGTCCTGTGGGGTTTCTACGGTGGCTCAGCAGTAAAGAATCGGCCTGCAGCGCAGGAGACGCAGGAGACTGGGGCTCGATCCCTGGGTGGGGAAGATCCCCCTGGAGAAGGACATGGCAACCCACTCCAGTATTCTTGCCTGGAGAATCCCATGGACAGAGGAGCCTGGAGGGCTGCGAACTTCGAAAGTTCGCGAAGAGTCGGACATGACTGAAGCGATTGAGCGTGCACGCACACACCTGCCCTGCAACCCTCACAGGACTCTTCTGAGCCTCATGTGAATCAAGACACGAAAGATACCTTTGCAAGCAGGGAAGAGGTGTGCAGAGGCTATTTGCACTTTATTTAAATTATTGCAGTTTCCCATTACTATGATGATTTGAGCATTAGCCCTTATGGCCTGGGAGCCATTCCTCCGACTGAGGAATTCATGGGAAGCCCACCTTTACTCGTGCTTGGGAAAGGTGTTTCATTGAGGTGAAGGTGGGAAGACTGAATGGAGGAAGGAGGCAATGATGACCGCTTGGTTACTCCTGCACTCCTTGTTAAGGTGGAAACGTGGGCGGCGCTCCTTCTTTGTCCCTTAAGTCAGCGAATAAAATAAATAAAATAAAAATTATTCCTGAAATAAAAAGTTGACTGTGACTCTGATACAAAGTTCATGGTGAGGAGGACCAGCCCCCAGGAACTCAAACTTCAGAAATTCTGAACCCTTTCAGGAAATAATTCTAGCTCCAGGCAGGCAAAGGGGATGTCTGAGGAAGGGGGAGATGATACTGAAATTGGGGTCAGTCACCGCCCCCCATTTTCTCCTGCTCCCTTCTTCCCCTCCCCCTTCCCTCATCTAGCTGCCTGCCCCCACACCCTCTGGTGCAGCCAGACCTGGCTTTGCATCGGGGACCATTGAGGGAACCGTGGGAAAAACAATCAAATCCTGGTCAGCCGGATAATTAGCTGTCCCTCTGTGACCATGGCCTCCCTGTCCCCTCCTCCTGGCCGCCACCCCCACCCTCGCCTCCGCAGGACAAGCACTTCGGACCAGCCCAGCGACATTACCTCATTAATGTTAATGGAAGTCCGGACATGAGCCTGGCCAGCCATAAATTGCCCTGCGTGAGAAAAGGTAAAAGAGCGTGTATCTGTGTGCCCCGCACATGTGTGTGTGTGTGCACAAGCCTGTGATGTACGTGCAAGTGTGTATCACTTGCCTCATGTTGCTATGAGGATGTGTGTGTACAACCTGTGTGCCTGGCACAAAAGAGAAAACATACATGTGTGAACTGAACATGTATACTGCATATATGAGTGTGCTTCTGTGTGTGCACTTAAAAATATCTCTGCAGAAACTTATGCCTTTTTAATAAGTGTGTGTACCTTTATATCAAAGTAGGTACTGCATAATATTTAGGTGCTTGAATGGGCATAGGTCCTGCATACGTGTGAGTACGTGTACGATCAACACACAGGTACTGTGAGTATGCTCTGTCAATATTTGTGCATCTTTATGGAATATATCATGTAAGTGTTAGTTGCTCAGTTGTGTCCGACTCTTTGTGACCCTATGGACTATAGCCCACCAAGTTCCTCTGTCCCTGGAATTCTCCAGGCAAGAATATTGGAGTGGGTAGCCATTCCCATCTCCAGTGAATCTTCCTGACCCAGGCATTGTACCTGGTCTCCTGCATTGCAGGCAAGTTCTTTACCGTCTGGGCCACCAGGGATATGATGTGTTTGAAATGTGGCCTATATCAAGCACCCACTATATGTTGGTTATTTTTTTATCATCAACAGACCTCATTATACATATCAACAAGTATACGTTGGGGGGCCCGCTTGTAAATCTGAGTCTTGGGGTGAGTGTTCGAATGTCTACATCCAAGCGGATGCTATGAATATATCTGAGTCTAAGGATATATGTGCACATATGGACAATCTGAGTCCATGTGAATCTGTGAATCTGTGGCCCCCCTCCATACATGCATGCATGCATGCTAGGTCACTTCAGTTGTGTCCGACTGTGCAACGTCATGGACAGCAGCCCGCCAGGCTCCTCTGTCCACAGGATTCTCTAGGCCATCTTGGAGTGGGTTGCCATTTCCTTCTCGACCGGTCCAGGAGAGCAGGTTTCCTGGCGCACTGACCACGGGGAAGAGCTGGGCAGCTGCGGCCTGGCCCCATACTCCTGTCCCACGGGGCTGCTCAGAGGAGAGGGGCTGGCTCCAGCATCCCCAGCCCTGCACCATGGCCATCGGGGGTCCACAAGCATGCAGGGGCTCACAGGCTGCCCAGGGCCACTGACTGGCCCAAGGGGTGAGTGAGAAACCTGGCGCCTCCACCCCCTCCCTCCAAATCACCCAGTCTCCCATCCTAACCCTCTCAATTTGTTCCCCTCTCCATCCCCTCTCTCAACAGCTATAGCCTCTTGTCCCTCTTAATCCACTCTCCACACTTCGAAAGTGATCTTTTAGAAATGCAAATCTCATCACCTCACCCCCTCGACTGCTTAAAGCCGTTTAATAGCTTCAGGTTGCTCCTTGGATAAGGCCTAAAATCCTCCCCACAGCCTCTGAAGCCCAGCCTAACCACCCCGGCCACATCTCCCACCCTCTCTCCAGGCCCCAGCTCCTGCCCACAGCTGCTTCCCTCTCCCAGCATTCCCTCCCCCTGGAACACTCTGTTTCTTCCTGGCTTCTTCAGCCCTGGCAGGTCTCGCTTCTGGAAGCTTCTATGTACAGATGCCCTGTTTTCACACTTTCCTGTCTCCCAGTAAGTCTCTCTACTGCCCTCCACACCCAGGCAATTCTGTAACCGTGCTGCTGTGTCATTCTTGTCTCCCCTGCACTCCGTGAGGTATCCTGATCACCAGTGTTGCCGGCAGGCTCAGGTCCTGTGCAGCCCAGGTGCCAGCTCTACCCTGGCTCTCAAGTCACCAGGAGTGGGACTTTCCTGGTGGTTCAGTGGTTAAGATTTTGCCTTCCAATGCAGTGAGCGAGGAAGAGTTCAGTCCCGGTCAGGGAGCTGAGAGGCCACATGCCTTGTGGCCAAAAAACCAAAACATAAAACTGAAACAATATCATAATAAATTCAATAAAGACTTTAAAAATGGCCCACATCAAAAAAAAGAAAAAAAGACAAAGCCAGCAGTCTCTTGGGAGAAAGACACAGAGAAGATGGTTGAATGAGTTAGTGCACTGAGAGCTGTAAGGAGGGGCAAGAAGGGTGCTGACAGCACTGGGCCTTAAGAAATGGAGAGAGCCAGGACAGGGAATTCCAGAGAATTCTGAACATCACACACAGACAGCATGATGTCTGCAGCTTGCTGTTATTGTGGCATCAATTACAACACAGGAGGTATTAAGAAGTAAAACTGGGGGATTTTCCTGGTGGTCCAGTGTCTATGATTCATGCTCCCAATACAGGGGGCCCAGGTTTGATCCCAGGGAACTAGATTCCACATGCTGCAACTAGGCAAAAAAAAAGATCCTACATGCCGAAACTAAGATGCAGCATAGCCTAAATAAATAACTATGTATAAAAACAAAAACAGAAATATATATATATATATATATAACTTTTTTTTTTTAAAAGAAGTAAAACTGGGAAGGCCAGTGGGGACCAGACTGTGGGACCTCAAGTATCTTCTCAGTTTTATTTAACAATTAGACTCTCATCAGTCCAACAATTCAAAGACCCATCTGTGTTGGGGATACTCCTGCTCACCAGGAACCACATGACTGAGAGGATGCTTCCCTCATGCCTGCTGGAACCAGCCCAAGGACCCCTGCGATTGCCAATAGTCCACGTCCCTAATTCTCACTGATCAGCAGGAAGGAGAGGCCTAGAGAGGAGCAGCGATTTCCCCTCAAACCCAGAGCTCAGTCAAGTGTCTGACTGGCCCCAAATTGGGCCACCCAGCCGGCTCAGGGCCTGTGCCCCCAGGGTCAGGGGTCAGGGGTCAGGCAGCTCCTTCCCCAGGAAGGCTCCATTCCCCTCTAAGTAGAGGGGACCAGCCCCTCACCAGGCCCCTTGCAGGAGCTCAGGCAAGGCGGCAGATTAGTAGCGTGAGGAGGCCCAGGCAGGGACCAGGGGCTGGTGCCTCTGTGAGAGGGGCCAGGAGCTGTAATCCCCCCCTTTCAGTTGCTGCTGCTAATTCAGGGCCCCAGGGGCTTGCTGAGTTTGCCCTGGAGCCAGCCACTTCATCTTCTAATACCTCCCAGAAAGCCCCTTTGTTCTCCCTCTTGCATAAGGTGGTAGGAGCCGCTTTGGCCTCCTTCCCCGTCTCACCAAACATTATGATAGCCCTAGCCCGTTCGCCAGGCAAGAGGCCTGAGAGGAAATGACCCCACTCCTTGCAGGCTGTTCCTCAGGACACTCAGGGCAGGGCCTGGCTTTGTGCCTGCTGACACAAGGCTTCTGTGAGTCCCTGAGGTAGGGACCCGGCACCTGTCCACATGGGGGCTTCCTGGGGGCAGGATTTGTTTTCCTCTACTTCCCCTCAGGGGCTTCTCAGGTGGCACTAGTGGTAAAGAACATGCCTGCCAATGCAGAAGACATAAGAGATGCGGGTTCAGTCCCTGGGTCTGGAAGATCCCCCAGAAGAGGGAAATGGCAGCCCACTCCAGTATTCTTCCTGGGGGAATCCCGTGTTCAGAGAACCCTGATGGGCTACAGTCCATACGGTTGCAAAGAACCAGACATGACTGAAGCGACTTGGCATGCACTTCCCTTCAGTGTTGAGGACAGGGCTCTGCACGGTAAGTGTGGATGAGATCCTACCAGGGACTGGGGCTCTTATGGCTTACCCTCCAGACACGATTTCTGGGCCTGCTCTTGCCACTTCTCAGAAACTCAGGCCAGGTGGGCCTGTGAGCTCTAGGAAACTAGGACCCTGGACATCAGGCTCACCAGTGACTCTCAGATCCCAGCACAGTACTTGCCACCTAGTAGGTGTCCCTTAATAATTGTTGACCAAATGAATAAATGATTTAAAAAATTTTTTTTTCTATTTCATTTAATACAAGAGTGAATTAAATAATGAATGAAGCAGCACCAAGAAGATTGCCTTGCTCTTACACAGGCTACAGTCAAACAGAGTTCTCCTCTTACCTGTGGTTGGAGTTGGAGCTGATACTGAATGAATGGAGAGGGGTGGGCGTGGCCCTCATCCAGAATCTGGGGAGACGCTGTCCAATCTCTAGGGCACAGGAACTCAGATTCCCAGAACACTAGGATGGAAGGCATCCTGTGGGATCATCGTTGCCAAACTCCTAGGGCTCAGCTGAGACAACTAAGGCCCAGAGAAGGCAAGGAACTTACCCTACATCACACAGCGAATTGGTGGAGGGAACTAGGACTAGGAACTAGGACCCCTGCCTGACTCCCTGTCCAGAGATCTTTCCATTTCACCAGCAACCCAGCTCTGCCAGGCCCAGACACCACGAGTCTAGGTTCACCCCTGGTCGGGCTGGCATGGCCTGTGACCCGGGCCCTGGCTGTCCCCAGCAGTGGCCACCTGGCCACCTGCTGGCAGAATGCTTGGAACTGCCTGAGAGGCAGTAGGTTTTGCAGTTTGTTTGGAATAGGACAGCCTTGCACAACCACAAGTCCTGTAGGAAGCTGGGCAGATCTTTCTTTTCCACCGATGCTCTGGAGCCAGAGGCCCAGGGCCCACAGGGCACCCAGGGCTGAGGTGCCAGATCAGGAGAAGCGCAGGGAGCCACTGTTTACAGTGGGGATAGCTCCCCAGGGCTGTTGTCAGACCTCACTCAGGGAGGCACGTTGCAGACTGCTGATCAGACAGCAAAGGGGACAGAGACCAGGCTCCCCCCAACCAAGTTGATCATGGAATGAGCTTCAGCCACCCGTCCCCTGGGCTGCACTTCCGGACTGATTCCTGTGTAGGCTCTCCCCAACCCTTTCTACCACACGGCCATCAATATTAGATGGCTCCCATTCTACAGTATTAGACGGCTTCCCTGGTGGCTCAGAGGGTAAAGAATCTGCCTGCAATGTGGGAGGCTCCAGTCCAATCCCTGACTCAGGAAGATCCCCTGGAGGAGGAAATGGCTCCCCACTCCAGTATTTTTGTCTGGAGAATCCCAAGGACAGAGGAGCCTGGCGGGCTACAGTCCAAGGGGTTGCAAAGAGTCAGACACTGCTGGGTGACTAACAATTTAACTTCTTTTTATTCTATAGACGCAGCCGCTGAGGCTCAAGTGGTTTCAATATCTTGCCAGAACTCAGTGAGGGATTCAACCTCAGGTCCTTCTGGCTTGAGAGTCTCCTCTTTTCCCCACCTTTTGCAGTTGAGTGGCTCAGGACACCAGTTCTCATGACAGCCTGCCTTCCCAGAGCTCTGTTAAGATGCAGGGGCCCCACAACCGCGGGAAAGATGCACTGCTGTTGTTAAGTGGCTAAGTCAAGCCGACTCTTTTGTGACCCCATGGACTGTAGGCTCCTTTGTCCCTTGCGATACATTAGGTGCTGCTGTTAATGGATCGTGTCAAGTCAGCAGACCTAACCAGTTCACTCCCTTCTAGCTGAAACCATCCATGGCTGCTCAGCATCCATAGGGTAAGGCCCTAGCTCCCCACACTCTTTTGTAAGCTCACCCCTGCAGGCCTCTCCAGACTCAGCTCCATCTCCTCTCTGCTTCAAACCTCATGCTCTGGCATCTAGAAAGTGACTTCTAAACCAGCTCTGACCATGCTTCCAGCCTCCAGACTCACATTCAGGGTACTCTCTCTGCCTAAATAACTCCCAGTCCATGCCTCGTTTCTTATCACTGATTCAATGACCATAAATTTGCACAAACCTAGGGAAATAGTGATAGAGAAACCTGGTGGGCTGCAGTTCCTGGGGTCGCAAAGAGTTGGACACGACTTAGCAACTGAACAGCAACAACAAGAGTATAGTTGCTTTTACCACGTTGTGTACAGCAAAGTGAATCACCTGTATGTTTACATATGTCCCTTTTCCCTTCTCATAATTTTAGATTCAGATAAACCATTACCTCCTTCCTGGAGACTTCCTTGCCTTCCACATGCCCCCCCACCAAGAGTGAATCAGGTACCCCTCCTATGCCTCCTTAACCCTCTGGCATGCTTATACCACACTAGGGAGAAATGATCCACCCCTGTACCTGTCACCTGTCTATACTGTGAACCAGGCCTCCACCACTGAAACCCACTGTATGGGGTACCTAATGGGTGTGCAAGGAATGAGATGGAGCAATCCCCTGGGAAGGGGAACCCCAGAGGTATAGGGGTGTCCAGAGGGCTGGGAAAGTTCCCAGCTAGCCTGAAACCCCATGCCTCCCCTGGAAACACTGGCCTGAAATCAATAAGGTGAAATTTAACTGGGATAAAAGAAAAAACTTCCTGGCAGTATTTAAGAAGGCTGAGACTAGGTGGCCTGCAGCCCAGGCCAGGGGACTGGAAGGTCACCACCTGTCCTATCCCAGGACAGGCCAGGGAGGGGATGGCCACCAGAAGCTCCTGGAACTTAGTCCAGCCCTCTCTCCCTGCTGGAGAAGCGTAACACCTCCAACTCCTGCCCCACAGGCAGGCCCGGAAGTCCATTCACCCTCAGATTGAAGAATAGAAGCCTTAAATAAAGAAAGGTTATATAAGCTTCTAGAAGCAAGCCAATGGCAGTGAGCCGGGGAACGGGGAGTGGGGAGGCAGACCGTCCAGGCTTCCTGCCTTCAGCAAGGTCCTCAAAATGACTGAGCACTTCATGCCAGATTCTTGACCAGGGAGAAGTTAGGGGAGAGAGAAATGTGCCATATGCTAAAGCATAATCAATATTGTGATTTAATATTATGAAATAAAAAAACACACACCCTGTTGTTTCCATATGCCAACTGCAGACAAGGTTCCTGGCGAGTGGAACAAGGCAGGGGTAGAGCACGGGGTCGCAGTTTAAACAGAGTTGACCTGAGCTGCCGGAGTCGTGCTTTTCAGAATGATTGTTTATAGAAATTGGTAAGTTATTAATAATAATGACTGTCATGCATTGTTTCCTCCCCTAGCATTGTACCAAGACGGCATTTTTATGTGCATTCTTTTACTTTGCCTCATTTAATGCAGTAATTATGCTTTGCTTTACACTTCTTTGCTCAAAGCTAACCTCCAGTGTGTTTGCCTGAATTATCCTACCTTGCCAAGCACATGAAAATGCTTTGGGAAGGTTACATAGCTAAGTTTTTATACAATTCTTGCAATAAGACCAGTACATTTTTAGCTTACTGGTGGTCAGAAATGAGAGAGAAACTCCCTAACTTTCTTGCAAGGTCTTCTTGGGTCTTCTCCGAAAATGGTCACACACCCTTTTATCCCAGAAATCCTTGGCACCCACTCTGTGCACGGAACTCACCAGAAGGCATTATGGTATTTTCCACAATGCTTTTTTTTGGTTTGTTTTTTAACCCCATGAACATTTTGAGGACAGGTCTCAAAAGTATGGTCTTAAAACCACCACATTATGCCATTCTAACTGAAAGAATTCATGTTGCTGCCTTTTCCTTGTTATGCTGGAAGATGCTTGTTAGTATTCTGACCCTCTATTAAAAGCTGTATTAAATCTCTGAAAAAAATAAGTAAAAATAAGACAACCACAGCAGCAATTAAAAAAAAAAAAAGACTTCCTGGTGGTCCAGTGGTTAAGAATCCGCCTGCCAGTTCAGGGGACACAGGTTCAACTCCTGGTCTGGGAGGATCCCTTATGCCGCAGCGCAACTGAGCCCCTGCGTCACAACTACTGAGCCCACGTGCCCTAGAGCCCATGTTCCCCAACAAGAGGAGCCACTGCAGTGAGAAGCCCTAAGACCACAACTAGAGAGCAGCCCCCACTTGCCACAACTAGAGAAAAGCTTCGCACAGCAATGAAGACCCAGGGCAACCAAAAATAAAATAAATCGATAATAAAAAAAAAAGACTCATCACAGGAACCGCCTGGGGACTTTATTAGAAGTGTGGATTCCTGGGCAGCTCCCAATACCTTCCTTCTCCAGAGCCCCTGGGGTGGGGCCCAGGAACCGGCCTTTTTTCACAAGCTTCCTGGTTGTTCCTCTGTGCACTCAAGTTTGAGAACCTCTGGTCTAAAGTATGGTAGGTATTCAGGAAATGTTTGCAGAATGAGCTACTGGTGACTGCGTTTCAAGAGGTACAGTGTAAACAGAAGCACTATCCGGGGAGTTACTCAGTATTCTTCCTGGCTGGCCGTGGCATTGGGCAACATTGTCTCTGGACCACTCACTGGGCTCTGCCTGGACACCGTGCTCCAAGCCCACGCGGTGAAGGTCTCTCTGAGAGCCTCGAGTCTCCTCACCCTGTCCCTCATACCTCCTGCTGGTGGGTCCCCAGAGGGGAAGGCCAAGGGATCAGTGAACCTTGCCCCTCCAAACTGCAAACTCTACTCTCTGCCTTCTGTGAATGACTGGCCAGGTCACCTTTTGTGGCCAAGCTCTAGGTTCAGCTCTGGCACAAAACAAACTCTCACCCGTGGGTGCCCATCACCCCCTAATTCTGGGTATAGAATACTCTGTTCCTGAGGAAGCCGTGTCTTTGATCCCAGGTACAGACTGACTCCCAACCTTAGGTATAGACTGACCCTTAATCTTGAGTACAGCCTGACCCTTAAATCAAATCCCCCTAACCCAGAAAAGAGGCTGACTCCTAACCCTGGTCAGAGCCTGATCTTAAACCCTGATTTCCGCCCCCATAATCCTCACCACAGAGTGGCCCAACTCTACATAGATCCTCCATCACCCTGACCACAGACTGAGCCCCTGGAGCTGGTCTAGGAGTGCGTGTGTCGTGGGGTGGGGGCAGATTAGAAAAGGAAGTTCTGTCAACGGAAGCCAGAAGCCAGAAGCCATGGCCAAAACAGAGGGATGGAGTCTGGCCAGGCAGAGTTTTGACCACTTGTGTCTTCCCTGCCAGAGCTTGGCGGGACCTAAGGGCGCTGGAACCTTGTGACCTCCGCTGGGCATTGCTCCTCTGCCTCTGCCTTCCACTGTTGCTGCCTGGCTGCCCCAAGGCCCCCGCCCAACCCCCACCATATCCACTGGCTCCATCAGACAGCCAAACATGAAAGGGAAGATGACCGGCCCCGATGCAGGGCCCAGGAATGCAGAGGTGTCATCAGTGGACGGATGCCTGGCGCGCTTTGACCTGTCCACTCCCAACCCCTCCCGCAGTGGAGGGGACCCTAGAACACAAGCAGAGCTGGGGGGCCCAGAGTGTGGCACCAGGAGGGCCAGTGGACTGTCCAGGTGGGCAACCGGGGCCTGGTTCCTCCCCACCTCAGATGTCCCATGAACAGGGGTGGGGGGGCAAAGGCTGTTGGGAGGCTGGTGTCTGGTCCACAGAAGACTCAGTGGGTCCTTAACATTGCAGTCTTGGATCTAAAGGAATGAGGGTGAAGACCCTTTTGCAGATGTAGTTTCGGTGGCCACCCCATCCCAGCCATGGGAAACTTTTGGGTGAGGTGGGATGACACAGCCCTCCCCTTAGCATCACAGCCTCCGGCTGTAAGGAAAATGCCCAGTCTTAAGGGAAAACATATACCCTGACCCCAGGGAGCTCCGGTTTGAAGGAAGACACAGAGGCCCCACTTCAAGCCAAAACACAGCCCCCTCCCCTGCCAGTACCATGGAAGATGTATGTCCATGGTACTTCCAGCCAAAGTCAGGGGTGTGGGGAGCCTAAAGGATGGGGAGTGAGACAGGCTTATCTAGGCAGCCTCCTTGGAGATGGTCCCCACATCAAAAGGAAGACTATGTCTCCCCTCACACATACACCCTTCGCTGGGCCCTGAGAGCACCCCAGCCCCAGGAATGTCCAGCACCAAAACCATTTCTCTCTGTGCAACCCGGTGCCCAGCTGGCTGAAAGCCTTGCTGGCTTCCCCCTGGGGAATTGGGGAGGGGTAGGGGGCAGAAACTAGCCTCCCAGGCATTCCTCCTGCATTCCCGGGGCCATGCCCTCCTTCCTCCCTGCCTCAGCCTGGCCATAAACTATTTCAGGCTTGCAAAATCTGGGCTGTTACTCTCCTGCTCACAGCCCTCAGCAAGGCCAAGGCCTGGGCCCCCATCAGGAAACCCGCAGCAGCCACAGAGGCCAGATGGTTCTGGTCAAGTTGGATAAAGGAAACTGGTTAGCCTTTTGGGCCACCAACCACAGGAGCTGGGGAACAGGGAGGGTGGGGTCTGGCCCACTCCACAGGTCAGAGCCCCAGAGCCACTGTCCCCAGGGTAAAGGGAGGAGGGGTGAGGAGGACAAGCCAGCATTGTTGGGGATCCAGCAGGGGCTCAGGGTACTCAAAGAGATGATCTTTCAGTACAAGGCTCATCTCCCCTTCGGCCATCCCCAGGGTCTGTCATCATCTCCATTTTATGGATGAGAAAACTGAGCCTTCAACCAAGCTTTGGCTCTGTGTCCCATCTCTCCATCTGACCACAGGTCCCCTCTCTCGCATCCTGGCGACCACTCTCCAACTGACACAAATGTTAACAAATGTCTGTGTCCTTCTCCTCCACCCCACCCCACACACACTGCTGCCCTAGATACCCAGGTCCCAGCCCCTCTGCAGCACCCTGCTTGCCCTGTCTTCCCAGGATCCCCATCCCTGCTCCCTGACCCCCAACCCCTGTGGGTCACTACATTCCTTCCTTTCTCCCTCTGGTGACAGGCTACCTGTGTCTGCACCTCTGGTCCCCACTGTGCCTTGGAGGCTGCTCTGGGACCTGATCTACTTCCTAAGAAGGATTCTTATCCCCAAGCCCCAGCCCCTCCCTGCTTGAGGGGACCCTCCAGAGTCCCTTCCAGGGTACCTAAGCAACATGCTCCCTCCCATCTTCAGGCAGCTGGAGCCTGGAAAAAAGAGTATGAAGCCACCTGCTCTGCGGGACAGAAGCTGGGTCTGACACCTCTCTGTGCTATCACTGTCTGCAATGCAGAAGACCACCTGAGAGGGAGCCAACAGATGAACAAAGGAACAAACGAATGAATGACTCCCACAGTTCCTTGCTGAGCAACTAACTGTGTGTTCTAGATGCTGACAACATGGCAATTATTGAAATGGGGGAAGAATGTTTGCCTCTTTGGAGCTTCATTCTGGTAGGGGAAGGGGACGGAAGCGGAAGAGCATCCATATATAATGTCAGGTGCTGCGAGGAAGCAAAATAAAGCTGGAGGTACTGTGGGAGGGGGAGGCTAGGTATGTATGAAGGATATTCACCAAAACGGGTGCTTAATGCATATGAAATCAAAGGATGAATATGGAAGATGCTGGGTGAGGTTGTGACCCTACACTGCCACTAAGCAGAGCCTCGGTCTCCTTCTGTATAAAGTGAGGCAGGTGGACTGGAAGGCCATTGAGGTCTGACCCTCAGTTTTGACCCTCCAGGACGCCAACACATCATGCCTCTGTGAATGCGATGGGAACGTTATAGACAGCTGAGAAGCAGTGCTGAAGGCCACTGTCCTCTGCCCCCATCCACTCCCCAGGCTCCAGTTCTGCTGATGTCACAAAATCAGCATGTGGAAGAGCGGCTCTGCATTCTAGGTCCCCAAGCTCCTGGGACTGCAGTGCAAATGTGCAAATGTCAACAATTAGCACAAATAACAGGACTCTCATTCAGACTAGAGTAAGGATGATTCAGACTAGGAGGCAAGGTCGCCTGGGGCTGCAAGAAAGGTGGAATTCACTGAGGCCTGAGGGCCAGCCCTGCGTCTTCTCCCCTCTTCTGGTGCCCTCAAGCCCATTCTCTAATCCCTGGTCAGACACTCTGGGCTGGGCTGCCCTACAAACACCCACAGGGACCTGCTCATGACTGACTCCTGACAGTGGAACTGATCCCTAAGAGGGGCTGCCCTACCCTGAGACCCGCCTGCCCTGTCCCATAAGCCTTCAGGGTTGGCAGCAGCTCGGGGAGTGGGTGTCCCAGAGTACCTCCTCCTGCCAGCAGCAGCCCCTCACACCAGTCCTAAAGGCTTCAGCCTCTAAAGACTTCCCAGACCCCTGAACATTGTGACTTCCCCTCACTGTGGCTGCCTGGCCAAGATCTAGAGATATCACATGCGCTCACACACACGCACACGCACACACATGCTGTCACACACAAGCCCACACTGAACTACACAGAGAACCTCCACTGGGACTAATGATTTTGTTGGGGGAAGAAGGCTAACATTCATGAGGAGCTTTACTTTTGCCATCCCATTTAACTCTCCTTCCACCAGAGGAGGAATTTTTGAACACTGCTGTGGGCTTCCCAGGTGGCTCAGTGGTAAAGAATTCGTGTCTCCTACCAATGCAGGAGACACAGGAGTCATAGGTTCAATCCCTGGGTGGGGAAGATCCCCTGGAGAAGGAAATGGAAACCCACTCCAGTATTCTTGCCTGGGAAATGCCATGGACAGAGGGGCCTGGTGGGCTACAGTCCATGGGGTCACAAGATTTGGACACGTCTGAGTGACTAAGCACACAACAAATGTCACAGAAGAGGGCCTTACCCGGTGGCTCAGTGGTGAAGAACCTGCCTGCCAATGTCACCACAGAAGAGACAGAGGCTCCAAGTCACACCCTCCCCCAAGGGAATGGCAGACCCAGTGGGGAGCCCATCTCTGTCCGATACCAGCCCCTCTGAGACCACGGCCCCACACAGGACCCCACATGTGCACAGATGGAGGTGCTTAGCTGGTTTCTACTGCTGCCCCTCCACAGGGCCCTGGGCGCAGCTCTCTGCCTCCCAAGGCTTCCGTGTCCTCATCTGGGAAATGGGAATCAGAACACCTCTCTCTTTACTGCATCGCCTTAAACCAGATGGGTCTTAAAGGACCCTTCCACTTTCCACATCCAGGGTTCACCAAGGCAAAGCTTGTGCCTCAGGCCACCCAAGGCTGTACACGAACCTGGCAGGGCCTCCTGGGTGGCCTCTTGCCTTGCCTCCCGCCCTGGGGTGGGGGTTAGAGGCAGCCATGTCCGGCGGCGCCTTTTCTTCCGTTGGCCCCTCAGCAGGAGCCCCTCTGGTGCTGACTAATGGCTTAGCCCGCTGCTGACATCAGCACCCATCTGTGGTGGGAAAAGAGGCCTCCTAGGGAAACAGGTTGACTAAATCTCAGCCAGAAAGGACCTCCTAGCTAGGCTGTTGAAACAGGTTCGGTAAAGACCCTGAGGGTTTTTAGATGGCCCTGTGAACACACTCTGCTGGAAGGGACACCAGTCAAGAAGCGGTCAGAGTGCTGTTGTCTCCTGGAACGTGGTTGGTCTGGGTATCATTTCAGCTGGTGCCTCTGGGATCAGGCATGGGTGACCACGAAGCAGGGCCTCCCCTAAGCAACCTGTCCCCTCCCCAGCCACCCCAAGCCACAACCAAATTTTCACCTCTGGCTTTGGACCTTTCAGCTAGTTCCCTGAGCTACTCAGCCCATCATCGCAACAACCATTCTTTCTCTGACATCCCGTCTCCTGCACCATTGTCCCGTTCCCACCCTCTGTCATCTCCAGCCATGAAAACCCCATCACCCCCTACGTTCCTCTTCCATCTTCATCCTCACGCCTACCTTCAGCAGTGTTCCCCCACCTCAACTCAGAGGTCACTATCTAATCCATAATCAATCTTACCCCTTGTCTACATTCTTTACTGAGTGATAAACCATGCCTGGAATGATATCCAGACCAGCAACTGTTTCAGGAGACAACAGCATTCTGTCTGTTACTATTGCTGTCCCTTCAAGCAGGATCTCTTGATATTCAGTTCAGTTGCTCAGTCATGTCTGACTCTTTGTGACCCCATGGACTGCAG
Organism: Antilocapra americana; assembly: GCA_007570785.1. NCBI lineage: Eukaryota > Metazoa > Chordata > Mammalia > Artiodactyla > Antilocapridae > Antilocapra > Antilocapra americana. The sequence goes on from ML661332.1 coordinate 7,693,087, forward strand.
CAAACCAGGATTCCCTGTCCATCCCAACTCTCAGAGCTTGCTCAAACTCGTGTCCATCGAGTCGGTGATGCCATCCAACCATCTCATCCTCTGTCTTCCCCTTCTCCTCCTCCCTTCAATCTTTCCCAGCATCAGGGTCTTTTCAAATGAGTCAGTCCTTCACATCAGGTGGCCAAAGTATTGGAGTTTCAGCTTCAGCATCAGTCCTTCCAATGAATATTCAGGACTGATTTCCTTTAGGATGGACTAGTTGGATTTCCTTGCAGTCCAAGGGACTCTAAAGACTCTTCTCCAACACCACAGTTCAAATGGCCATCCACAAATCCTCAGGAGATGCGGACACTTCCTTTCTTAATAACCAACTGCCCCAGAGTGGGCTGAGGTGGAGTGGATGGGGTAGGGGGTAGTGGGCAGTGGGATGCAGCAGCATCTCTAATCCCTGGGAGCCAGCATGAAGCCATCTACCTGGCTTGTTTAAATATACAAAGTCCAGGTGCTGAAGAACAATGAAAAGTGATCGCAGTGGATCAGCCTCCCTGATCAATTTTCCCTGTCTTAAGCTCAGATAGACTTACAAAGGAATCTCATTCCAAATCTGTCATTTCTGACAGCAGATATGCTGGATCCCCCCTTGCAGAGCCAGCTGGGGTTGAGGGAGTTCATACCTCTGAGTAATAGCAGAAGAGCTTGCCCGAGCCTTCATCCAGTCTGATGGGTCTGAAACTTAGCTAGAAATTATTATGGAGAAATTTTTTCAATTAATTAATTTTATTTTTTACTGCACTGGGTCTTCGTTGTGGCAAATGGGCTTTCTCTAGTTGCAGAAAGTGGGAGCTCCTCTCTAGTTGCCGTTCAAGAGCTTCTCGTTGAGGTAGCTTCTCCTGTTGCGGAGCACCAACTCTAGGCAGGTGGGCTCAGTAGTTGTGGCTCATGGGCTTAGTTGCCACAAGGCAGGTGGAATCTTCCTGGACCAGGGATCAAATCCACATCCCCTGCATTGGCAGGCAGATTCTTAACCACTGGACCACCAAGGAAGTCCCTATTCTGGAGAATCTTAATATTCAGCTGCAGTGTAAGAAAAGAAAAACAGCTCACTTTGGAATGTAAAGTCTTTTAAATTGGAGTTAGGAAAAAAAAAACTTGTGTTGGAATCCTGAATCTACCATTTAACTACTATGTCTCGGTTTCCTCATCTGTAAAATGGGAATGAGAACATCCTCCTATTGGCCTCATAAGATTGGTTTGAGGGTTAAGTGTATTGAAGAACCCTCAAGGACCTTTTTCCAAGGCCAGCCGCAATGCAGGATTAAGCAAGAGCTGAATCTGAAGAGTCATTCTAGAACACTGGCAGAAAAACTGCACTCACTATCTTGTCTGACCCATATAATTTTAAGAGTCCTTTTTACATGGGTCACTTCCAAAATCAAAATTAAGTGCAGTTAAACAGGACAGTGAGTTCTGATTATTTCTTTCATGAAACCACTTACTTATTTTTATACGCAGACACTCTCTCCAGCTTTGATCTGTTTTTATCTTCTCTTTATGATACGTTGGAGACAAGACGCTGTATCTCCTCTTCCCCTGTAAGTCTTGCCATGCCCTTTGGCCAAAGGCAGTTGGAGCATGAACTTCTGACTGTCATTGTCACAGTCACTAGGATCTGAATGTTTCTCAAGACTTGTGCAGAGAGGGCAGCAGACACCTCTCCCCCTGCCCTCCCCCACCTCCTACCAGGCGGGAGGAGGGTTCACCCTGAGACCACAGAGGACAGACCAAAGCCTTAAAGCAGTGGTTCTCAGATAACGGTACCCAGCCCTGGCCGGCAGCATGAGCCTCACTGAGGAACTCGTTGGATGTGCCAAATTCTTGGGATCCACCTCACATGTGCTGAATCAAAGACTCTGATTTCTACACTTCAATGTGCATCACCCAGGTTTTCAAACCATCACATTTGAGAACGGAGACCCTCTACTACAGCGTGCATGGACGATAGGAGCCGTTAAGGCACGTCCAGGTCTGAGGAAGTCATCTTTACGTGGAAAAGACAGGAGGGCATCACGGATTGCACAGGCCTGGGAGCCCAGCCCTTCAGCCCTCCTGGAAGCATGTAGAGAGGGCAGCCTTGGTCTGGAGAGACGCCAGAAATCTTGGGAATTAAGGGGCCAAGAGGGAAGTGGTAAAGGGGTAGCCTGCCTGGCAGCTGCTCCTCCAGCCCCTTGCCGACTTGGGGTCCCAGCAGCTTCCAGCAGTTGCCTCCCTTGGCAAGAGCCTTCCTCCTTCCCCAGGCTTATCCTGAACTCATTAGTGATGCTGGCATTCCCAGCTGTGGTTTGGCACCAAGGTCTGGCAATTCCCTGGACCCAGCCCAGGGCCATTTCCCTAGCAGGGACCTCAACCAGAGGACCTGAATTCGGGGTGCTCAGGGGTCTGAACTGTATAAGGCTCCTAGCCCACTGCACTGTGGCTGTCCCCCTTTCTCCTTCCCTGTGTGCCCAGCACTATACCCAGCCTTGGAGCTACAGTCAAGGGACACAAAAGCCATGACTTCTGCCCTTAGAGAGCCCATCAAGTGAGCCCCTGTGTTGTAACCCATGGGCCAGATTGTGCTGAGTTCCTTGTGGAATCCAGGACAGAGAGCTGTAAGTGCCAGAAAAGTGTGGTTGGCCAGGTGTGCAGCAATCCAGAGAGCAGGATAGCTAAGAGGGCAGTGGGGAAGGTTTCCCAAAGGGAGGAGGCCCAGCACTCATCTGGAGAAACAGAATGCAGAGGGAACAAAATACTGTCTGTCTCTAACTCCCTTTGTCTCTCTACCGCTAACTTTCCCTTTTCCCAGGAATAAACCCTTCTATAAATAAGCAAGCTCTTTTTATGACAGACTGTGGTCCTGTCATCAAAACTCTATTGGGACAATTAACTAGAGACTAGGTAAACCAACTGTGGTATAGCCACATGCTGGAATACTACTCAGGCAGGAAAAGGAGCTAGCATTGGTCCAGGCTACGACATGGGTAAATCTCAGAGGCATAATGCCACATGAAAGAAGCTGGACGGAGAAGGCTGCATGCTAATGAGACAATTCCTTTTATATGAAACTTCTGGGAAAGGTAAAGCTACATAGAGAGAAAACAGATGGATCAGCGATTGCCTGAGGTTGGGAGGTGGTGTAGGGAGTTGCTTTCAGTAGGGACTGAAACAAAGAGCACAGGGAACTTTGCCGGGTGAGAAATGTTCTAAAACTGGATTGTGCTGATGATTGTACAACTATGTAAATTTACTTAAATCATTGAATGTATGCTTAAAATGGGTCAGTGTGGTGATAAGTTTTACCTTGTTAAAGGCACATGGAAAGTAAAAAAGAAGGTAGTTGATAAATGGTTAGACGTGTGGAAAAAATGATTGTTATAAAATGTTGATTGCATCACATGGGTGCTCCCTGTGTAATTTCTTCAGCTTTTCTGTATCTGTTTGAAAATTATCACTATAAAATGTTGGGGACATCTCTAAAAGCTGAAAACAGGAAGGCGATCAAAGGATCTATGGTTTAGAAAGGTCCTTCTGACTACGAGAACAGTGACATGAACAACACTGGTAGTGGTGGTGGTGACGATGCGGAGAAACTGAAATTCTCACTCGCTGATGCTGAGAGCAGAAATGGATGGTCACTTTGGGCAATGGGCAGTGTCTACCCTATGACACAGTAATTCTTCTCCTAGGAACATGACAGAAACGTGTACACTTGTACACCACAGGCCACAGATAAGAACATTTAGGGGCTAAACTGGAAACAACACAATGACTATCAGCGGCATGGATGAGAAGTTGTATATTCATACCATGGGACACCACGCAGTAACAGGGATGAATGAAGCACAAACACGCAACGTGATGAACTCACAGTGTGTGAATTTCACAGTGTTGCACAAACAAGACCACACACAACCAAGTACAAGTGAAGTGATTCCATTTATATAAATTCCAAAGTCAGGTAACACTAACTGTCAGGAATAGGAAATGAAAGAGTGCCTGCCTTCAGTGGGGCAGCAACTGGAGGGGATGTGGGCAGGGGATGTGGGCAGGGGTTGTGGGCAAGGGCTGTGGGAAGCTGGCATTGCTCTGTTTCTTGAGCTGGATTATTAGCTGCATGTAAAACTCATAAGCTGCATGTGAAAAAAAAAATGATCAAGCTAGGAACGGGATTTGTGTACTTTTCTGCATGCGTGTTTTAATTAATTAAAATCAAGTTGATTAAATGGGGGGAAAATAAACCAATTTGACTTCACTCACGGACAGTTTCACCTTGAACGATCCATAGGGGTCTCCTGGAGATGCAGCCAGTTTTTTTTTTCTGCCTCTTTGAGTGGCCTGGGACAATCCCCACACCAGATCACAGAGGCCTAGACCTTGGCATTTGTTAGATCTGCAAGGTCACTGGAGGGGAAAGAGGCGTCAGAGGTTTTTATGCCAGGCTAGCCCAGGGAGCCCGCAAAAGTCCTAGAAAGTTTGGCACGCCACTCTAAATCAGAGTGAATCATAAAGGAGCATTCCAGTCCAAGCCTGTGTGAGATCAGGGAACATGTAAGCTGTGGGTGAGAAGAAAGTGAAGAATTAGGGAGAGAAATAGTAGGCCTACTCTTTCCTTCCCAAAGTTGTCATCTCAAACAATCCTCTGCCTTGCCATGATGATCTCAAAGGGTTTAATAAAAGTACTAAAATGTATCACATCCCCTGGAGGAGGAAATGGCAACCAACTCCAGTACTCTTACCTGGATAATCCCATGGACAGAGGAGCCTGGCAGGCTATAGTCCATGAGGTCGCAGGGTCAGACATGACTTGGTTACTGAGTATGCATGCAAAATGTCCTCAGTCAGGACTTCTTTTGTGAAGGAATACTCACCCTTTAGATATACTTTGTATCTGTGAGATTTCCATATTCAGGTGACAGGTCTCTCGGTGCAAGATCTGACTTTCTTTTTCTTTATAACCAACTCCAATTTTCCATGAAGGGAAGGGTACGATGTTGGTTTATAGGTTATCCATAACAGGAAGCCTCATTCCAGGGAGAACAGTCAGGCTTCCCCATTATCACAGCTCATTGTGAACGAGCATTGTCCGTGTGCCACCAGATGTGAGAGAAAATTCTAAAAATGCAACTGGAAATCCAAAGTCCCTGGCACAGGAATGAAACAGTGACAGCACGCACGACCCACAGTATTATCCGATTTCACCAACCATTCTGATGCGTTAACAGGCCCAGGAAAAAACAATCATCAACAATGTATAAACTCATCATGAGCACCATAATATTTAAGAAAAATGTGGAAAATGAATGAACGTGCAGAAACCTGGGCAGAGCCAAATTTTGGAGACTCTGCTGGCTCAGGACCATTCTAGCCCTCGTCATGGGCTGATTTTTCCCAGAAAATACCCTGACAATAATGCTGGGTATCAGGGGAGGGGCTCTAAGGCCAGATGATCCCCAAGAAGCCCCATAACAGGCTTCTGCATCCAAACAAGTTGAGAAATGCTGTGTTCAAGCGAAAACACGACTGTGTTGGCAAGGCTATGGGGCAGGGTACAGGCTCAAATACAGCTGGTGGCGATGCAAGTAGGACCACTCTTATGGAGGGCAACCTGGCAGTATCTTTTGAAATTAAAATTACATGTGGCCTTTGACCCAACAATTCTACTCCCCTGGCATTTTTCTTACAGATATACTCCCACAAGTACCAAGTGACGTGTGGACAAGGATATTTGTTTTGCAGCATTGTTTATAATAATAAAAGCCTGGAAACAGCCTCACTCTCTCAAAGGGGGTCTGGCACAATCATCTTACGAGTGATGGTTCATAGTTATGGAGTGCATGCTACACATCAAAAGGGATCCTAAGCCCTTTTACAAGTATCACCTCATTTAATTCACACAAAACACTCTGAGGTAGAGTTCATTCTCCATCCTGGTCCACAATGAGGAAACTGAGGAACTAAGATATTTAGTAACTGGCTTGACATGAAACAACTCTTTTGTAGTAGAGTAGTGATCCATACTTCAACATTCTGCTTCCAAAGTCAATGGTCTTCTCCACTCCATCACACCTTCCAAATGAAAATTTGAATCAACTGTTTGATGGAATGCACAGGAACCATAAAAAAGGCCAAGACAGCTCTCTGTGTGCTTATACCAAATAGTTTCCAGAAATATTGTTAAGCGAAAGAGGCAAAATGCTGAGCAGTGTGGGGTGATGGGAGAAAAAAGTTTATAAGTACATATATTTCAGACTATCTTTAGAAGGATGCACAGGAAGCTGGTAACTCAGGGCCTCCAAGAAAGGGAACTAAGAAGTGGCTGGAGGAAAAGATGGGAGATAGACATTTCTGTTTGAATTTGTTTTCAGCTTTTCATTTTATTTTGAAGGGATTTCGATCTTAAGAAAAGATCGAAATCTTAAGCAAAGATTCGACTCATTGGGAAGGACCCTGACACTGGGAAAAATTGAGGCAGGAGGAAAAGGGAGTGACAGAGGATGAGATGGTTGGATGGCATCACCAACTCAATGGACATGAGTTTGAGCCAACTCTGGGAGATAGTGAAAGATAGGGAAGCCTGGCGTGCTGTAGTCCGTGGGGTTGCAAAGAGTTGGACATGACTTATCAACTGAACAACAAACTTGTGGAAAAGTTGCAAGAAGAATTCCCAATACCCTAGATTCACTCACTGTTATTGTGCTTCGTTTTTGTTTTTTTTTTTTTTAACACGTCCCTTCAGTACGAAATAAAATTAACAAGATGAAGTTAAACAAGCATTTTCTCCTGCAGAAATCTGGAGACTCTAAAACACTGGGTATTCAAATCTCTCAGAAGTGAGTCGACTGCATATGCTTTTTTAGGAAGTTGATCCTGAAACACTCTATTCTCTGGAACAGATGCTTCCTCACCCAGAAGGATGTGACCGAGTCTAGAATTTTAGAGAAGGGAGCTAAGGAAGCTTCCAGAACCATCAGGCTGAGGTCAGAAGCAGTCGAGCTCACTCAGGGATGGGCAGGGCTGACACGGGCCACAGAGCTGCTGCCTCCAGGGATGGTACTCTGCACAGGGCTGCAGCAGGCAGGGACAAAGCAGAGGAGTACCAGGTGTCCATGCAATGCCAGTCACCCTCCCAGTCCTGCCCGGTCCCTTTCATTTACTTGCTCAGGCCCTGGTGCCAGTAGACTCAGTGCCTGAGACAGGCTGAGGGTTTCCCAGCCTGTGAGCCAGACACTTGGGGGAAGAACTCATGTCCAAACACATGGTCTAAACAGACTGAGGGGGACTTCCCTGGTGGTCCAGGGGCCCAGGTTCTATCCCCGGTCAGGGAACTAGAGCCGACATGCCACAACTAAAGATTCTGCATTCCAGAACTAAGACTTGGTGTGGCCAAATAAGTAAATAAAAATAAATGCTAGACAGAACGCAGAGGGCGGTCTCCCTGCCACTTTTCAAGGCATTGCCTCTTCTGAGCACTTGCTACTGAATCCCAGAGTCTGTCAGTTGCCCTCTGGGAGCCCGGCCCTGAGGCTCTGCGGTCCTATAACCAAATGTCCTAATTTTTCTAGAGCTTTACAGTGGTCATCAGTGTTTCATGTGTGCACCATTCTTTCCCACTCCTATCGTCACCTGGGATTTTTGTGATAACAAGGCTGTGACTCCTCAGACTAGTGCTCCCTGAGGGCAGTTCTGTTCTCCCCACTCAGATTGGGGCTCCTCAAGTCAGGGATCTGGGAGCACCGCCGACTGGGCTCTGTCCCCCTCCTCCCATGGTCTCTTTTGGTTCCAAGGCCAAGGCTCTGTGTGGGCACACGTTTCACATACCCCAAGTCTGGGTGCATGCACCCCTCGAGGTCCTGCCTGGAAGGGAGGCTGAAGGCCGGTAGCTGATACCAGTGACCAGCGAGGGGGTCATTGCATAACAGTGGCTGGCCGCAGGTTTCCCATGATTCAGCACTGTGGCCTGCACAGGACTTCCGTGGGGCTGGACCCAGGACAAGGCTCCTCAGAGTCAAGAGACAGGAGGCCCAAAGAGCCCAGCTCACCTGGGGACCCTGCACTGTCACCCAGACACATTGGGAAGGAGATACACTTTCTGGGCCTCTCCTGGTGGCCCTAGGCCTGGCCTCCCAGAGCCCCTGGGCCGGAGTACCCATGCCTGGGCCTAGGTAGCGGTTCCAGCCCAGTGTTGGGCCAGGAGAGCCCCCCTTGCCATGCAGAGACCGCTGTTGGGGCTGTAGACCCCTGAAACAGGGTTGCGGACCCCGGAGTAGGGGTGGGGAGAGGGGCCTGGTGGCGTGAAGGGACCCCAAGGGCCAGCCCAGCTGGGGGGCCGACTTGGCAGTTCTTTTTCAAACCACTAGATGTCACTTCCATTTCAAAGGAACCCACTGGTTGGAATTTTTCCCAGTCAGCCCCCCCCCAACCCCATTCTTCTCCAAGTCTTAAAGACACAGGCCCCAGAGGAAGACTCCACTTTCCCCTGAGGAGACAAGATGTTGGAAATCTGACCAAGAGCTGCCTCCAAGCCTGAGTTGAAGCTTCTGGGACCCCCTCACCCCCTACTCCACCCCTGCAAAGAGCCAGAAGGGGCAGAACCCCTATCTCGCCATCCCCCATCACCCTCCAGGTTCTTACAGGGGTGGTATTTTCTGAAACCAAAAATGAAACATGTGGTCAAACTAATGTGATTGTATTTAGGGGGACAATACTTGGAACAGGGAACACATACCCCCAGAGACCCTATGCAGGGCCAAGAGATTCCAGATTCACCGGAGCCCATGTGGTCCATGCCCCGGCTTCAGACCATCATCAGGGACTTAGAGCAAGGGGAGGCGTGAAAGGAGTTTCCAGGGCTCTACTCTTCTTCCCCCGCATCCCAGTGTTCAGTCAGCATCTCTTGGTTGACTGATGCTAGTGTTCACTATTTACAATGAGATTTATTCCATTTGAGCCCTCCCACAACCTCCATGAAGTAAGTAGAACTTAACCCCATTTTACAGATGAAGAAACAGAGGTGTGGAGAGGGTCAGGTGGGAAATTTCCTTGAGTGTCTGGCTGCTCTCACTTCATCTCCCTTAGCCAGGCCCCCACAGAGGGGGACCCTGGAGCCAGCTGCTTGGTTTTATCTTCAGCTCAGGTGGCCACTTAAAGACTCATTCTTTTGAGCTCATTAATTAGTACAGTGGTTTCCAAACTTGGTTGCACATTAGAATCACCTTGGGAGCTTTTAAAACTCCTGCTGCCTCAGTCACTGCCCCCCCCACCCCTCAACTCTACCAATTAAATCAAAATGTGGGAGGGCTGGAGTGAGAGCTGGGTGTCTGTGTTTTTCAAGATGTCCAGGTGGTTCCAATAAGCAGTCAAGTTTGAGGACCACCGCTCTCACCACCTCGGCCCCTGCCAACCAACCACTGAGGGTTTACCTATAGGCCTATAGGCTGCATGCTGTTGATGCTGTAGCTCATATTTCATGAGAGGATACTTAGAAACAAAGGCTTCACGCCTAGGCACATGTATATCCTTAACTTTTCTACAAAGAAGTGAGGCAACTCACCCAGACACCCAGCTCCTAAATTAGCAAAATCAGGACTAAAACCCTTGTCTTTGAAGTTCTCAAATAAATGCTCTGGCCTCTGAGACAAGGTCAGCTTCTTCAGAGCTGTTAGCTTAACACAAAGAAAACAGAACCCAGTCAGTATCTGACCCCTCACCCTGGTCCCTGACCGCCGCCCGTCATCATACCTACGACTGACCCTTTATCTCCACCACCAGCTCACTCCACCCTGACCACAGCTTGACCCCTAACCCTGACCATGACTGACCCCCTAACTGAGATCCCCATTTTACAGATGAAGAAAAAGAGCTTGGAGGAGTCTAAGTTCTTTCCTGAGTCCTTCCTGAGGGCCAGGCTGTCCCTAACACGGGTCACTGTCTCACACACGTACAGCGCTGGTCAGAGTGTGGAGGGTTTCAGGCAGCCTGGTCTCAACACTGGCAAATAACTCTGTGTCATATCACATTTACTAACAATAATAAAATAAACACGTGGGGCCCATGTGCCCGCCAGGAGGTTAGCATTTTCATGTCCATGATTTCTTCAAAGGCTCTCTCATGCTCTGTTAACTATCAGCAGGAGACACAGGTTTGATCCCTGATCTGGGAAGATCCCACATGCCAGGGAGCACTTAAGCCCATGAGCCACAACCACTGAGCCTGTGTTCTAGAGGCTGCAGGCTGCAACTAAGGAAGCCTGCACTTCCTAGAGCCTGTGTTCCGCAGCAAGAGAAGCCACCACAATGAGAAGCCTGTGCACAGCTCCTAAAGAGTAGCCCCAGCTCACCACAGCTAGAAAAAAAATAGCCCGAGTAGCAGTGAAGACCTGTCACAGCCAAAAAAAAATTTTAAGTTTTTATGTTTTTAAAAGAAAACCTCCAACCAGTCCTGTCACTTCCCACCTTCTTTCCTCCATGTACCCAAAGCTTGCCCTTCCCCACTGTATGATCAAACACACACGCACCATCACACAGGCCTCCTGGGCTGGAATGCCCTCCCCCCCCCATAAGACCTATGACCCAGGATCCCCCCCAAGACCTTGCATCCTCAGGAAGTCTATGGGGTCCATAGGGTCCCACATTGGTCCTGCTACTGATCCCCTCCAGAAGGCATCACCAGGCCCAAGAGAGAGAACAACCCCCTGGTACCCACTTCACCAGGTGAGGGAGGTCAAGACCAGCACATCCTTGGGTGCGAAGGTCACATGGCAGAGGTTACTTGTTACACAGGCACTCACACATGCACACGTTCACCAAGTGTGTTTATAGAGTTCTGAGCAACTGTAAACTTGGCTTGCTCCGGCTTTCCCCAGGAGCGGGGAAACCATAAACACCTCCTGCTCTGGCCAGCTCCCCCCAACAAGGCAGGTCACCTCCAGGGACTCGGACACCTCATCATTTCAGGGACTGGCTGTACTCATCTACTTTCTCCTTGGTGAACAACACCTAACCTCTTGTCCCCAGCACAGTTGGAGGGCTGGCTCCCAGGATCCTGCTAGTACTTCTCCTGGGCCTTTGCTCCAGCTATACCTGCCCCTGGGAATTCCTCACCCCTCTCTTATTCCTTCCAAACTCACCACCCTGGAGGGCCCATATTAAGTCTCACCTCCTCTAAGACGCATCCACTGATATGTCACACACAGGGAGTTCATTCTAGAAGAACCTTTAGGACCAAAAAAAAAAAGTCTGTGTAATAAGACCTAATATTTCACTATTAGAAATTCATTCCTTTGGCTTGAACATCACTCTCCCCTCAGGAAGGGTCCTTGGGAATTTATGCAAATGTGCCCTATAGAGGTCATCATTACACAGGGGACACTACACTAGAACACACATTCTGGCTCTAACTCTGTCACTAACTGCTTGAGGGCATCATGGCCCTGAAAATGTACAGTGAGGGGGATGGGCCTGAATATCTCTCGGATCCCTCAGCTCCAGTAGACAGTGGTTTCTCTTTCCAATCAAGGCTTTTTATTGGGAAATCACACACTTGACCTTCCCACTTTGAAATGTCTCCATAACTTTAAAGAGGAAGAGAAATCCTACTGAGTCAGGCCTAAGGCAGGACAAGAGTGTCAGCTATAAGGGAGACCATGCATCACAAGGCTTAGGGAATGGTAAAGAAAAACCACAGAACGTTTCTTCTGGAAATTTTAAAATGCAAGAAAGGCGCCCCTCAAAGTCTGAGTCTGAATTTACTAGGCCATTTATTACCATATTATTATTAAAAGGAGAGTGTGATCTCTCCTTGAGCAAGGGGATTGGGGGAGGCCTTGATAGAGTTCCCAGTGCCAAATGATAGAGAGCTGAATGGCCCAGGGCCTCACCCCCACCTCCTCCATTGTCCCCCATTCCCCTTAATGAAGGCTCAAGCCAGAACAGCCAATGAGGCTTGGAAAATCCGCCTGTTGTGTGAGAGGATTTCCATAAATCTCCCTCATTCAGGTGGTGACAGCCCCATGCCCTGCCTGGTTCCTGGGGACCCTCGTTAAGCACAAGTGCTTTCTGGGCACCTCCTTGCACCTCTGGGCCCCTCGGCTGTGTAGGAGTCGGGGAGGAAACCCACCCAGCCTCCCCAGAGCCATGTCCAAGGAAAATTACTTTGGGCCCCTTTGAGCCCGTGGGAGTGAGGACATGGGTTCTAACCTACCAATGGCACGGCAGTTTGGAGGGTCATTTGGCATATATTTTCTAGCCACCCATTCAGGTCCCGAGGACTTCCCAGGTGGTGCTAGTGGTAAAGAATCTGCCTGCCAATGCAAGACGTAATAGATGCAGTTTCGATCCCTGGGTCAGGAAGATCTCCTGGAGGAGGGCATGGCAACCCACTCCAGTATTCCTGCCTGGAGAATCCCATGGACAGAGGAGCCTGGAGGGCTACATTCTATAGTCATGTAGAGCCGGACACGACTGAGCAACTGAGTCGTGTCACGCAGCCCATTCAGGTCCCACCTTGTGAAATTTATAGACCTGCCTTATGGAGTATGGTGACCACTTGTGGCTATTTAATTTTTTGTTACAATTTATTATTTATTTATATTTTTGATTGCTCTGGGTCTTCGTTGCTATATGCGGGCTTTCTCTGGCTGTGGCAAGTTGTGGCTACTCTTCATGGTGGTATGCGAGCTTCTCATTGCAGTGGCTTCTCTTGTTGTGGAGCACAGATTCTAGGCACATGGGCTTCAGTAATTGTGACATGTGGGCTCAGCAGTTGCAGGTGGAGGGCTCTAGAGTACTGACTCAGTAGTTGCGGTGCATGGGCTTAGTTGTTCTGTGGCATGGGGGATCTTAGTTCCTGGGCCAGGGATTGAACCTGTGTCCCTTGCATTGCAATGTGGATTCTTAACCACTGGACCATCAGGGAAGCCCCATGGCTATTTAATTTTAAATTAATGAACATTCGATTTTACAAATTCAGTAACTCAGAATTTAGTTTAAGTGCACAAAATAAGTGCTCAGAAGCCACATGTGACCATCTAGAACCTTCTTGCCATCTATTTTATTGGACAGTTCTGCTGATAACTGGTACTAGGCAGAGTGGCCTTCCAGAGGTGACAATGGAGCCATTCAGGGCAGAAACTCCAACATCAACCACCAGGAACAGAAATCTGGTACTGACAATGGAGAAGGCTTCAAGGGATCAGGGAGCCCCATCTGAGCAGGAGACACAGCCCCTGTCCTCAGGGAGCTCCCAGCCCAAAGAGGGTTAAATAATTCCTTGGCCAGATCTTGTTTTCCCCTAGCAGGTGAGGAGGAAAGGGCCCAGCTGTCACTTAGCAGGCTCATTAGTGATGTCTTCTGGGGCCTTGCCCTCCCCAGGGGTAATTATTAACAGGCCTCAGGTGTGAGAGAGCCTGAAGCTTGGGCCCCTCCCATTCCCTCCAGCCAACCAGGCCAGCTGGGCATCCTGGGGGGCCCAGAGTTGAGAATCCCACTTGGAGACAGACTCAGGCTGAGTAAACCCCCAGCCCCCACTCTGAGCCAAGCCTTGCTTCACATTCAATAAGATGAACCTCCATCCAGGGACAGGGCACTAACCAGGAAAGCTGCCGACCACCTCCTGATTAAACAAGAGAAACTGTTCCACACTCGGGGATCCATCTTTCAGCCTCACATGGGAAGGCCAATCCCCCCAAACCTAGGCCTAGCCTCCAGCCTCATCAGCAGGAATTTTCCACATTTGCTGAGATTTCTGTTTGCCTTCCCTATTAGCCTGACAAGCATGGATGGAAAGATGACTAAGGCAATTAGTGACTGACTATAGCCAGGACAGAAGGGTCAGGCCAGGATGGGGTGGCAGGGGCTGGAGTGTGGCTGGAGAGGCTGTGAGTCAGCCAGAAAGCGTGAGCACCCGGGGCCTGAGCCAGTCTGGGAACCTCAAACCTAAGAGGAGGAGGCCTGGGAACAGAGGAAAGCAAGGGATGTCTTCAGCCTTGTTACCGTGGAAACACCTGGCAAGAAGGCGCAAGCCCCTGGGTGGGTCAGTGAGGCTGAGAAGGAAGAGGTCTATTCTGCAGCCACAAATGGCCACCCAGCCCAAGCCCGGCCCTCAAAGGACCCATGTTCACAGATATTGACAGGGGCCTGGGGGTGCCACCACAGAGCCTCACCTGGACCTTTTGCTGGAAGGTAGAAAGGGCAGCATGAGGAGTGAGGTCTTAGAACCTTTTTCCCATGGTGGATCCCAAGCAGGCCCCCAGCCATCATCCATTTCAGTAGGTTTCCGATTCTTTTGATCATATAATATACCTCTATTAATAAAAAAAGAAATCTATGGGGGCTCTCCTGGTGGCTCAGTAGTAAAGAATCTGCCTGCCAATGCAGCAGACACAGGTTCAATCCCCGATCCTAGAGGATCCCAGTACTACGGCACAGTTTGGCCCGTGAGCCACAACTATTGAGCCTGTGCTTGAAAGTCTGGGGAACCACAACTACTGAAGCCCACATGCCCTAGAGCCTGTGCCCTGCTTCAGTAGAAACCGCCACAATACTAAGCCTGCTCACCACAACTAGAGAAAAGCCCTCTCAGCAAGGAAGACCCAGCGCAGCCAAAAATAAATAGAGTTATTTTTAAAAATTTGTGATGTGTGCTCTAACAAACGTGTATTTCTTTATAATTTACATGTATTCTCATACAAAGTTATGTACATTATCGAAAAATACACCAAAAAAATAGACATTTTAAAAAGATGAAAGAAAAAATAAACAGAAGTCAGGTTCCAATTCTTTCCCAAATATTGATGGACCAGTCTTGTCACACCTGATTTTTGGAGACCACTGATTTATTTAGAATGTGGGTGACACATTGCTAAGCCCATTAAATGAGCAAACCTTCTTGAGTTTGCAAGTTTGACGTCAGCCAGTCCACCCAGGGGAGTGTTAAGCTTAGTTGCTATCTTGACATGAGTTTGAACTTGAGCAGACCCTTATCAGGGTGGTGGCCGAGCAGGTGGTGTCATCTGACAATGAGGGGAGACTCCCCTTCCCCACATCTTACCCCCCACCCGCCAATCATAAATTGTGCCCACTTCTTCTATGTGGAAGGCTCTGTGACCCTTCTCCACCTTGGCACTCATCTTTCCTAACTCCAAATCTCTGCTCTTTTCTAGGATGTCTTCCCTGAATCTCAGACTTGTCAAGTGTCCCACCTCTACGACCCCATAGCCCAGTGTGGATACCTCCATTCTGGCACTCAATGCGTTGCACTAGAATGAAGTGTTTAATCCTCTGCTCTCTCCCTAGACTGTGAACTCTGACAGGGCAGGGGGTTATGATATTCTTTTTTGTATCCCCGGCCACTAGCATACACAGACACGAGCATTCCCATTCATATCCACTCCTTGACTGGCATAGGTGTGAGTTGCTCAAGTTGCTTGAGTCCTGGCTGACTCTTTGCGACCCTATGGACTGGAGCCCACCAGGCTCCTCTGTCTATGGCATTCTCCAGGCAAGAATACTGAAGTGGGTTGCCATGCCCTCCTCCAGGGGATCTTCCCAACCCAGGGATCAAACCAGGGTTTCCTGCCTTGGTAGGTGGAGTTCTTTATCACTATCACCGTCTGGGAAGCACTTGACTGTCATGGGATCACCTCCCAAATCAGCTACTAACACTCAAATCCTTCCCTGGGGTGGGGGAAGAGGGCAGAGAACAGCCCAAGATACTGACATATATTAGGTGCTTAATAAATGCTTATTAATGAGGGTCTACTGAGCCACGTCTATGTCCTAGCAATGGAGGGTTCCAAGAGGGAAAATCTCACTGGGCTGGAGAAGTAGTAGAAGGTTCCTGAAGAGGTAGATGGAGCTGGCCATCCAGGATGAGCAGGGTGGAGCAGGCAGATAGCAGAGGAGATGGAATTCCCAGGGGAAGGAGGAACATGAGCAAAGGTGAGGATTCTGGAGAGAAGGTGACCAATCCAGAGGGCAATGAGGAAGGGCTGAGTGACGCATCTCATTCTGGCCTGAAGGGGTTTTCCCTGTCCCAAGCCTAGTTCCTGGGTTCCTCTTTCCTTGAGTCCAGAGTCTTAGCAAATAGGCTTGGGGCTTGGCATCTTAGAAGGGCTTTTCAGAAATTCCACGCACCGGCAGAGAAGCAAGTCCCCCTCCCTGCCCCCACTCTTAGGAGTACTCCTCATTAAGAGCTTTTCCAAGACAGGCAAAGGGATTAGGCTGACTTCTGGGAAGGTCGATGCCTACACCTGCCCCCTCTCCTCACGTGTGGAGAAGGGAGGGAGACAGAAGGAGGGAGCCAGGGGTGCTCTCTGTTTCTCTGCTGATCATGAAATGCAGTTAAAAGTAAGCATGAAACAAATCTGGGCATGCCAAGAGTGGGCCCTATAAATCCCCTTGTCCACCCTGACCTCCAGGGGGTCCTGTATGAGCTGGCAGTCACCCAGGCAGTGGTGGCTATAGCAGCAGCAATGATATCCATCCCGAACAGCCACACTCATCCAGAAAAGGGCGTGTGGGCTTGTCCTGTGGCTAAGCCCCCACCCCTTAGAAAAGAGCTCAGAGAGGGCCGGCAGAGGAGTCCCCTTACTTCTTGACCAGCCTGACTCTGCCACCTGCTCGTTGGGTGCCCGTGGATAAGTTCCTCACCCTACCTGTGACTCCGAATCCCTAGTCATACAATAAAGGAACTGGATACACAGTCCCTTCCACTCTGAGGTTTTGTATTCTCAGTCTGAGCTGCTTTCTGCCCAAGGTTCTTCAGCCCAGACATTCTAGAGGACTGATCCACACAACTCAAACTAACCTGCTCTGGGGATTCAGGCCGGCAGCCAGGGCACTGTAGTAAAGAACACGACAGTTTGGAAGCAGGGAGGACCAGCATTTGAACACTCAGGCAGGTTCCGGGGGAGAGGATCCTCACTGGACCTTCTCTGAGCCAACCAGATCCCAGTAATGCTGGGCACACATATTTAGGGTCAGGTTGCCTCTGGTTTCTCTCCTCTCCTCTCTTTTCTCAGGAAAGAGTAGTGATCATCTGGAGCAAGAATGGGGTCACATAGAACAAATCATGAAATTAATCTTGTTCTCTCCTTTTACAGGGTCTCTGGTTCCAAGAGACACCATGGGTACTGTGGTTCCAGGGAAACCAAAGGGGCCTTAACACCCAGTCATTCATTGGAGCCTCCCATCTTGTGATTCTCCCATGCATGGTCTTTGGTGGAGGAGGTTCAACCTCAGGGAAACTTCCCCACTGGTGTGAGGTTCCAAGGACATGCCCATGTCCCAGGGGAGAGCTCTAAATTAATACACCAAAGCCCCATCGCACCCATCCCTGAGCAAGCCGATGTGGCTTTTCCAGGTGCCTTCAGCTCTGAAGATGACTTGGGTGGGTCCTGCTGTGGTTAGTCTCTCCTTGGAGCCAGCTGTCCACAGGTTAAAGCAAATAAGATCAAGAGCACAGGTCATGCCCAGACAGCTTAGCCCTGGGCAATCCTCCACTCCGGACAGAACACCACCTCTGTCTCACCCCAGCCTGACTTTGTATTAATAAATATGAACAAGAGCAAATCCAAATCAGGACTGTAATAAGATACAATTTTTCACCTGTCAGACTGACAAAAATTCAAGAAAAAGAATCTGATAGCACACTTTGTTAGCTGGGCTCTGGGGGAAACCCTGACAATCATCCATTGCTGCAGGAGGCTTAATTGTTACAATCTCCAGAGAACAATTTGACAATATGTATTAAAGTCACAAAATCACATACCCTTTGACCAACAATTCCAGATCTGGGAATTGATGCTACAGATATACCTAATACGTGTGAAATGACGCATGTACAAGATTATTCTCTGCCTCATTGTTTGTGAAGGCTAAAGATGGAAATGATCTAACTCAAGAAAGGACTGGTTGAATAAATGACAGATCAGCTACTCAATAGAATACTGCTGCTGCTGCTGCTGCTAAGTCGCTTCAGTCGTGTCTGACTCTGTAAGACCCCATAGACGGCAGCTTACCAGGCTCTTCCGTCCCTGGGATTCTCCAGGCAAGAACACTGGAGTGGGTTGCCATTTCCTTCTCCAATGCATGAGAATGAAAAGTGAAAGTGAAGTCGCTCAGTCGTGTCTGACACTTTGCCATGCCATGGATCGCAGCCTACCAGGCTCCTCCGTCCGTGGGAGTTTCCAGGCAAGAGTACTGGAGTGAGGTGCCATTGCCTTGCAGCTGTAAAGCAGAAGTAGGAGCATTAAGGTATTCTTTAGGTAGCTGTATCTTGAAGTTGTCCAAGACAAATTAAACTGAAGAGACTAAGCCTTCAGAATGGGAGAAAATAATAGCCAATGAAGCAACGGACAAACAATTAATCTCAAAAATATACAAGCAACTCCTGCAGCTCCATTCTAGAAAAATAAACGACCCAATCAAAAAGTGGGCCAAAGAACTTAACAGACATTTCTCCAAAGAAGACATAAAAATGGCTAACAAACACATGAAAAGAAGCTCAACATCACTCATTATCAGAGAAATGCAAATCAAAACCACAATGAGGTATCACTTTACACCAGTCAGAATGGTTGCAATCCAAAAATCTACAAGTAATAAATGCTGGAGAGGATGTGGAGAAAAGGGAACTCTCTTACCCTGTTGGTGGGAATGCAAACTAGTACAGCCACTATGGAAAACAGTGTGGAGGTTCCTTAAAAAACTGCAAATAGACCTGCCATATGACCCAGCAATCCCACTGCTGGGCATATACACCGAGGAAACCAGAATTGAAAGAGCCACGTGTACCCCAATGTTCATCGCTGCATTGTTTACAATAGCCAGGACATGGAAGCAACCTAGATGCCCATCAACTGACGAATGGATAAGAAAGCTGTGGTACATATACACATGGAATATTACTCAGCATTAAAAAAAATTCATTTGAATCAGTTCTACTCAGGTGGACGGAACTGGAGCCCATTATCCAGAGTGAAGTAAGCCAGAAGGAAAAACAACAATACAGTATACTAATGCATATATATGGAATTTAGAAAGACGGTAACGAGAACCCAGCATGCAAGACAGCAAAAGGAACGCAGATGTATAGAACAGACTCGTGGACTCTGTGGATGAGGGCAAGGGTGGGATGATAAGGGAGAATGGCATTGAAACATGTTAATTATCATATGTGTAATCAATCGCCAGCCCAGGATTGATGCTCAGGGCTGGTGCATCGAGATTTCCTGGGGGGAGGGAGGAGGGAGGGAGGAGGGAGGGGGGTTCTGGAGGGGGAGCATATGTAAACCCATGGCGATAACATGTCATTGTATGGCAAAACTAATAAAAAAATAAATTAAAAACATAAATAAATAAATAAAATAAACTGAAGAGACTAGATACGGAGCCATAGGTAAAGTGGACTACATTTTGTGGAGGAAAGAGGGGGAAATATGAATAAAACTTTAAAATTCATGCCTTTCCTCCCGGAGACAGCATAACAACTCAAGAGGGTTGGAATCAACTTGCCCTACTCACATCTTCACCTTGGATTGAAGAATAATGGAGGCAATAGGAGAAAGTCAAGAACTCTGGACATCGGCTGTCACGGATCAGGGGATGGCACTGCTAGATCCTAACTGGAATTAGTCCTGTCCTGGGTTCTCCCCCACACCCCCTAGAGGCTTCTCACCTACAAGCTAACCTCAGGAAATGAATTTACTGCACACTGCCCATGGCCTCATTAAGGTCAATTGTCCTGGGCCAATGAGGAAAGAGCAGAGGTGGGGCTTAGTATGTTAATGAGTCACTGTGTCTAGTAAGAGCAAACCCAACCCCTCCAGGACCTCCTTCAGCAGAACAAACATTCTGGTGGTCTGTTACTCTTCACACTGCAAATGATGATTTGGTTTCAGCACTAAGGTGTATATCCTCCCTTTGAAATTGATCACTTGTATTGTTTTCTTTGTATTTAAACTGCAAATTGATTTCAGTTTTTGAGTCAAGGAGCTCAGTGGTAAAGAATCTGCCTGCCAATGCAGGAGACTTGGATTCCATCCCTGAGTGGGGAAGATCCCCTGGAGAAGGAAACCTACCCTATTCTCACCTGGGAAATCCCATGGACGGAGGAGCCAGGCGGGCTACAGTCCATGTGGTCACAAAGAGTCACACGTGACTTAGCGGCTAAACAACAAAAGCTACTAGTGAAAGCTGTTTTATATCTAGTTGTGTGTCTACGTATATCTAAGTAAACCTTATTGGAGTTGACACTGGGGTCCCCTAAGGATATCTTCCCCTTGAAGTGAAGTCCGAGTTGGGCAGTATCCTCTTGGGAACACAGTAGATGTTTAGAAAATGTTTGCTGAAATAATTATCTAATTTAAGTAGGACTCTCAGATGGAAGCCAGAAGTTCCTGCCACCCCGCCCCACACTGGTCCCAGTTGGTGAGGAAGCTAGGCCTTCATCAAGGAGAAGCAGGTGCCCATACCTGGCCTTCACTTTCCATGCACCTGCCTGGGGCCTCCAGTTTCAGCCTGATCTGCTGGAGGTGCAGACTAGGGCAGACTGATGACAACAAGGGGTGTGGTCCCCCCAAGTCGACTGGAGCACGTTCCTGAGATAGGGATGCGATGGCAGGAATGTGAGGGGCCAGAGGCAGTGATGGACCACGCCAGCCCAAGAGCTGAACAAATATTGACGCTAAGCAGGGCGGCCTCTTGAAAGTCCTCCATGGGATGCCTCTCGCTGTTCTCCTATCTCAGCCACCCTCACCCAGTGCCTCCAGCTGCGGGGGAAGGGAGAGAAGGGGAGAGTACCGCTCTCTCTTTGGGACCCAAGGCCCAGAGATCCTGGACACAGAGACCGTGTGGGCCTCACTGGTCCTGGCATGAGGTTCCAGGAGCTTCCAGGCCTGGGTCTGGCCGTCCTCTGGGCTCTCCAGCCTGGATGTGGGTGGCACCTGGAGCAGGATGCGGCTTCCCTGGAGCTGGGCTGTCTTTAAAATGCCCCACGGAGGCCCTTGTCCCAAGGCGTTCATTAGAAAAGAAACCTGCTACAGGCCACACTGGACCACTGTGTAGCAGTCAACTGCCTTCCTAATTACTACTACTAAGTAACATTTATTAAGAGCCTCCTGTGTATCAGGCACTAAATGCTTTACATGTATTAATTCATCTGTTCCTCACAACAACTTTAAGAAATGGGTATTGTTTTCTTATCCCCATTTTACGGAAGCACCAAGGCACAGGGAGAATGAGAAATGCCACATGGAGAAAGGTTTCTCAGAGAGTCATCAGGCCGGTTGGTCTGTGAATGCAGAAATGTGGAGATGGGAGGTACTTTGAGAAGGCTGGGTATCTGCCTCCTTTTATAGATGTGGAGACTGAGACCTTGAAGGGGGAATGACTTGCACAAAGTTACTTGAGGCTATAGAGCAAAGGCACCGAATGAAATCTGCTACTGACTGGCCGACATTCCTAGGAAGCCAACCCTGAGCCCTAGGGTTACCTGAGGTCTTGTCTTCCAAGAATCCCAAATGCTTTGTTTTCTCTTCCTGCAGGCCTGATACCCTGGGTAAACACCCCCGCAGCCCCGTCCCCACTGGATCTCTTTCCCCTCTCCCACCTCATTCATCCTCGCCCTGATGTTTTCTCACATCGCCCCAGCAAATATCTTTCCAGGTTCCAATCCCTGGGCCCTCTATTCTGTGGCTTCTCCAGTATGTTTTGGAAAAACCTCTGTTGCTCTCTACGAGGGCATTGGGCTGGCTGAATCACAAGATCACACCCCTCTCCACCTCTGAGATGCTAGGAATCTCAGACTTGACTTCTGTGTTTGACAGAGTGGCTCTGTCTCTGCTTGGACTCTGACTGGACCCTGCCAGGAGCTGGGGTCTGCTCTCAGTTTCACAACCAGGGAGAAGGTCAAAAATAGGGACAGGAAATGAATACCAGCATTCTGGTTGTGATACTATAGCATAAGTTTGCAAGATGTTACCATCAGGGAAAACTAGGTAAAAGGTAGACAGGATCTCTCAGTATTACTTCCTGTTGTTTTTCAGTCACTCACCTGTGTCTTACTCAGGGACCCCATGGACTGCAGGATGCCAGGCTTCACTGGCCTTCATCATCTCCCGGAGTTTGATCAAACTCATGTCTATTGAGTCAATGATGTTATCCAGCCATCTTAATCACCCCCTTCTCCTCCTGCCCTCAATCTTTCCCAGCATCCCAAGGACTCTTCCAATGAGTCGGGTCTTTTCCAATGAGTTGGCTCTTTGCATCAAGTGGCCAAAGTATTGGAGTTTCAGCCTCAGCATCAGTCCTTTCAATGAATATTCAGGGTTGATATCCTTTAGGATTGGCTGGTCTGATCTCCTTGCTGTCTAAGGCACTCTCAAGAGTCTTCTCCAGGACCATAGTTTGAAAGCATCTATTCTTCAGCACTCAGCCCCCTTCATGATCCAACTCTCACATCCATACATGACCATTGGAAAAAACATAGCTTTGACTATTTGTTGGCAAAGTGGTGTCTGCTTTTTAATTCGTTGTCTAGGTTTGTTGTACCTTTTCTTCCAAGGAACAAGCATCCTTTAATTTCATGGCCACAGTCACTGTCTGCAGTGATTTTGGAGCCCAAGAAAATAAAATCTGTCACTGTTTCCATTGTTTCCCCATCTATTTGCCATGAAGTGTAACTGCACATAAATTTTCAATTTTAGTTAAAATCCAAATGTATTAAATCATGCATGCATGTGTACAAGTGCCTCAATTCCTGGTAGGGTGCATGCCCAGCTTCACAGAGATTACCCCTGGGAGATGGATGAGTGCCTCTGAGGGTCAGGGGATGGTGAAGACAGGACTCTTTCTATTTTATTCCCCTATGAATAGTGTGAAGATAAATTTCTTAACATGTTTTACTTTTCTAATGAAAGGAAACAAGTTAATACAATTTTTTAAAAAAAGAATGGGAACAGGAAGACAGGAAGGGTGGGGAGCTTGGAGAAGGATATTCAAAAAGGAGTTCTCGCTGCCACCCCCCAGTCTCCCAATCAGATTTCATCGTTCCATCTGCACAGGGCAAGCCAGGCTTCAAGGCCTGGGCTGGAGTCCCTAGGACTGCTCTGCTGGTGGAGAAAAAGAGAAGGTAAACTAGGATGAGGTGGGGGGGGCAGTCTGCGGCTTCCTAGCTTCTGAGCCTGGTCTCCCCTCAAGGATGCAGCCTTGCTGGGGATGAGGATGGGACCCTCCAGCTCTGTGGATGGGCAGCGCCTTCTGCTCAGAAGAAAACACAGCCTGTGCGTGTGTGTGCCCTGGCCTGCCTCACCCCAGGCTGACCCTTGCCTCCCAGGTCAGTGACCTCTGGAACTTCAAGAACACTCAGGGGGCCTCCCACTTCTCTGTCTACCTCCAGGTCAGAATTACTGACTGAGATCCCCAAGCAGGGAGAAGCCTCCTGGGCCCTCCACTCAGCTCTCACTGCCCACACACGCCTTTTCCGCTGCGAAAGAGGCAGGGCAGCCCCCAGAGCGCCACACAGACCAGCAGGCATCCCACCGTCACCCCAGGTCTGCCCAGGGCTGAGTGAGAGCTGGTGTAGAGTCTGCGTCTCGTAGGGAAGGCTCTCAAAGAGGCACCGGGCTGCCCCAGGCTGCCAGGACATGCATTCCCAGGGGCCAGGAGAGACAAGGTGAGAGAGAACAATGCCCTGGGCACCTTCTGGGGACCAGGGACAAGCGCTCAGAGGAAAGCAATTCAGTGTTGACACACTGATGGGCTGGGAACCAAGGAGGTACCTTGGGATGGGGAGGGAGAGCCAGGCCCAGAGCATAAGTGGGTGCTTCAGAGCACAGAGGAATCCCTCTGCTTCTTTCACCTGATGCAGATGAACTGGGCTTGAGAACTCCCTGAGGGCGGAGCTGTGTCACCCCCTGTCAGACTGGGGCCCTGTGAGGACAGGGCTGTGTCTTCCCCTCAGATTGGGGTTGTCTAGTTTTTCTTCCTCATCATGCCAGAAGTTTCTAGAACAGCGACTAGGAGCCAAGGATAGAAGTTAAAGAAGACCAATCCCAAGCCATGACCATAAATTTTTTTTTATCATTTATTAATAAATTATCTTTATGGAAAATAAAGCCCACACACATTCTGGATATCAAAACAATTTCAGTTTGGTCATCAATCTCACCTGCTCTGAAAAACCTATCTCTATGTACCCTCAGGAAAAAAGGAACAGTTCTAATTTCATTTCACTTGCTTTTAAATTAGACAATTCAATACCTCCAGATGGCTCTAACATCAAGATAATACACCAGGATGTTGTTGTTACTTAGTTGCTCTGTCGTGTCTGACTTTTGCAACCCCATGGACTGTAGCCCATCAGGCTCCTCTGTCCATGGGATTTCCTAGGCAAGAATACTGGAGTGGGTTGCCATTCCCTTCTCCAGGGGATCTTCCTGACCCAGGGATTAAACCCAGGTCTGCATTGACAGGATTCTTTACCACTGAGCCACCAGGGAAGCCCAATACACCAGGATACACCTAAAGAATTCTCACCCCAATATCTCCGTTCGCTTGCTAAGTTGCTTAAGTCATGTCCAACTTTGTGCGACTCTATAGAATGTAGCCTGCCAGGCTCCTCATTCCATGAGATTCTCCAGGCAATAATACTGGAGTGGGTTGCCATTTCTTCCTCCAGGGGATCTTCCTGACCCAGGGATCAAACCTGAGTCTCTTACATCTCTTGCATTGGCAAGCAGGTTTTTACCTCTAGCACTACCTGGGAAGCCCTCCAATATCTCCATTCCTCCCCGTTCCAGCCACCACATGTAATCACCTACAGCAGCCTCCATGAACATGTGTCCTTCCAGTGTTTGTTAATGTAAATGTAATACAAATGAATACTCTTTGCTTTCCTCTCCCCAGAGAGAACTTCCTGGCATCTAGAACTAGTTTAGTCAAAAACTGAGGTCTGTATCTCAGGTATGACTCTGACCTGACTGACTTTCAGGCCCCTCACCAGGATGGGGTGACCACCTGTCTCCCCGCATGCTATGAGGAAGGAGGCAGCCTAGGTAATGGCCCAGCAAACAGAAAGTGCTGTCTGAGGAGGCTTTACAAATAGCTGTGAAAAAAAAAAAAAGCGAAAAGCAAAGGAGAAAAGGAAAGATATTGCCATCTGAATGCAGAGGAATAGCAAAGAATAGTAAGGAGAGGTAAGAAAGCCTTCCTCAGCGATCACTGCAAAGAAACAGAGGGAAACAACAGAAAGGGAAAGACTAGAGATCTCTTCAAGAAAACTGGAGATACCAAGCGAACATTTCATGCAAAGATGGGGTCGATAAATGACAGAAATGGCATGGACCTAACAGAAGCAGAAGATACTA
Source organism: Antilocapra americana (assembly GCA_007570785.1). Classification (NCBI taxonomy): domain Eukaryota; kingdom Metazoa; phylum Chordata; class Mammalia; order Artiodactyla; family Antilocapridae; genus Antilocapra; species Antilocapra americana. The sequence goes on from ML661332.1 coordinate 7,718,477, forward strand.
AGAAGAGGTAGCAAGAATACACAAAAGAACTGTTCAAAAGAGATCTTCATGACCCAGATAATCATGATGAAGTGATCACTCACCTAGAGCCAGACATCCTGGAATGTGAGGTCAAGTGGGCTTAGAAAGCATCACTACGAACAAAGCTAGTGGAGGTGATGGAATTCCAGTTGAGCTATTTCAAATCCTGAAAGATGATGCTGTGAAAGTGCTGCACTCAATATGCCAGCAAATTTGGAAAATTCAGCAATGGCCACAGGAAAACTCAGCAATGGCCACAGGACTGGAAAAGGTCAGTTTTCATT